>BCLF01000007.1:5047634-5062406 GCA_001602275.1 Zoysia japonica | reverse complement strand
TCCCCCCCCCCCCCCTCAGAAAAAAAAAGAACAAAGGGAGCACCTTTGCATCCTTCCAAAAGGTAAGGATTGGCTGTGCATGTCGCAGTTTGGCAGGAACATGTGTAACCTCCATATGGCGTATTTCTGCAACTGCTGTCAGCAGCACAAGCATAACTTTTATCGTCCCTTGCAGCACTTCTGCAGTTTGGTTGGTCAGTGATTACAATATTAAGAACAGCGCCATCAACTTTGCTTGAATTTGTCCAACCCGAGAACAGATCAGTCGCGTTTTCTATGTAATCATACTCTTCAAATGACATGAAAGCCATGATGCAGGAGTGCACCGGATTTGATTCTGCTACCATATCGTCAACACGAATAAATTCTTCCTGAAACCCTGTGATTTCTTTTGTTAATATGATGGAACAGCAACCAATTCCATTGCAATGCCCTCCACGTGGCATCATCTTCTCACCGTAGCACCTAATCGCGCATGAACCGATGGGGTTTCTTTTGTAATCAAACAGGTCGACATCGAGATCACAACCAAGGACAAAGAAAGCGTTATCTTCATCAATAATAGTAATACCCTTGGCAGGGGCCACCTAGGAAATGTTGTAGATATTCATACCTGGTTCGATGGTAATGTTGAAAAACATCGGAACTTCAACAAAGTTTTGATATAAAGAAATATCTGTGATTTGAGTGCCGGTGTTGCCTAGAAACAGCTTTGGAGGTTGGGCCATGCCGTTGCAGATCAACTCGAGGAGCCGTGCGGTTGCAAATCAACTTGAAGCCTTGAGAATAGATAAAGTTATATTGAAAAGCGAAGATGATAAGTAAATAAAAAAAATTTGTGAACTTTAGAATGATAAGTAATTGAGGACGGAGTAAATATCAAAAACATATTCCAAACAAGCATAACCATGCAACGGCTCACCAAGATGAGTTTCCTCGAGCTGTGGAGGGCGGCAAGAATGCAGTTTATTCGTACCGAAAAGCTTACATATTTTTTCAGAGAAGGCAACATTCTATTTTCTAGTTTTTCTAGGATCGAGTTAGGGCATGTTAGCTTGCAATCGCTTTCTGCCTAATTAAGTGCCCGGCCCTTAATCTTTTGAGTGGAATGTTCATGGGAAGTCCCCTAATAATGATCCTATTTCATGTTTCTACTGAAACGTGGAGCTACAGTTGATTATTGTCTATTGATCGGTAAGTACTTTGAATAGTAGACGACGACGTGCCATGTACCTTAGTCAGGACGACGGGGGATGATGTGAGCTTCCGGTATGGATATGGAGTAAGAGGGTATACAGTGGGTAGTTATAGATCAAATTCCTAGCTCATTTATTCTATATTGTCATAATTAAATGGAGATAAGTATTTGATTCACCTTAGAGTTTTGGGTCAATTCATAGAAATGATAAATTTGAATGAGATTTGTTATGGTGCTTAGAGTTAATAACAACCATTAAAAATAAGAAAGTACATAGTCAAATGTACTAGTTGTAGATCATTATAAAAAATAGTATGCATAATATTAATTTTTAGAAATCAGATGAATTGGAAAAAAGGAGATATCACCCGTACCTCTCAAACACCTAAACAAATTTCAACTTGAATGTCTAGCGTCTGGTATCCGTGCCTGCCGGGCATGGGCATATGAGCTTGGGTCGACGCTTTGTCACCACCACGATGAATTGAACCCGGTTACCTTGCCACTACGGCACTGCCACTGACTCACACCTTTCGTAACGTTAATATTCCAAGCGTAACTGTGAATACTTGACGTCCGGACTGAGCAATGATAGTTTCACGAGTTATGAAAGTACAAGAGAGGATAACTGAAGAATGATGGAACATTTTGTGCAAGACCCGGACCGGACGGGCGGAAGTTGAGCAACCAGGGTAACAGAGCGGTCAATCCCCAACATATGGTTCTCGATGTCGATGCTATATGGCACTCGTTGCACGGAGCCGAGGAATGGATCTGCCGCACCCGCACGCGCGCCGGCGCGTGTTCGGTGTTCCTCCTCCCATGAGTCATGACCGAGCACAGAGATCTTTTGCAAAAATGACGAGCACACATTTTTAAAGCTTCAGGCATGGTTGAGGAGATCGTAGGAACCGAGCGGCGAGTTCACCGGTGACCGCGATGGAGCGTGACGGCGTTATTCGCGTCGCGGCGGAGGCGGTGAAGGCCATTGCTGTTCCAGCTGTGTGGATGTGTTTTGGGCTACACAGAGTTCGGGCTAGCCATTTCCGGCCCACAATTACACAGGCCCCGCACGTAGCCGTTCCTCGTCCGCACAAAACCTAGCAGAGACAGAGAGGAACCCAAAACCCTTCCCCTTTCCCCGTCGCCGTCGCTCGTCGCCGCCCGAGAAAATGGCAGCCGCCTCCCTGCTCCTCCGCCGCGGCCGCCACGCCAACGGCCTCCTCGGCCGCGCGCTCTCCACCACCACTACCAGAGCCAGCGACGCCTTTCTCTCAACTAATGTCGCCAAGAAGCGCCTCCGCCGGGAGTTCGACCCTGACCGCGCTGTCTCCATCATAGAGGCAGCCTCCCTCTCCGCGGCCTCCACCCGCCACGCGCTCTCCCTCGCCGCGCACGCGCTCTCCGGCGCCCGCCGCTTCGACGAGGCCGACGCGCTCCTCTCCTCCCACCTCCCCACAGCCACCACCGAGCCTCGCGGCCCTCGCCTCGCCGCGGTCCTCTGCGCCTACGCCTCAGCCTCCCTCCCGGCAACCGGTTGATTCGGTACTCGGTAGGGATTACTATAGGAATAACAGGCTGACACATCAACCTATTAGGAAAAAGATTACTACTGTTGAATAATGCCTTGCAGTTTCTATGCGTTTGAAATCTGACATTTTTCTTGGGTGGGTAACGTCAGTCCAGGGTTCCATGAGTAATAACTGAATTTACAAATACGAGGTTTCCACGAGTAATACTGAATTCACAATTACTCCGTTCCTTTTTTTTATTGATGTAGCTTTTAACTTTTATATTTAATTTTAACTATTTTTTATTTAAAAAATTGTTAGAATTTGAAGCTGTGACTTAAAATAATTTTAATGATAAATTAAATTATAATTAATTATATAAAATTTATAAAAAAGTTTAAATAAAATAAATAATTAAAATTTAATGTAAAAGTCAACAATCACATCAATTAAAAAAAAAACAGAATGACACAATGTGAACCAACGTGTTTGTCCAGCCGTCCAGGTGATGTACGGAAACAGGGTTCTAGGCTTCTAGCAAGCAGGTGTTTGCATGTACCTCATAGTTTTGGGCCGTCTCTTTTTAACTGCGTTCGAAGGCCGGGTACAGTGGCGGATCCACGTTGCTTCATGTGGTGTCCTGTGACACCAACGACCTCGGCCTGGCCCAGCTAAACCCCATATTCATATAGTGAATGACAGCAGCTTGGTCTGTCAAGTGATACCAGTCCAGCCTGTCAAGCAAAGCCCAGTTGAAAAAAAATAGCCCAGTTCATTAGGTACTCCAGCCTACAAGGCAGCCGAAGCTACGAATACGAATACGATCAGACGGAAACTGAACCGACGCCGGCGACGCGGACGGCACTTTGGCACGGCAGCATCATGGGCGATTGAAAAAAAAACGCAGGAGCTACAGCTATTAGGTGAGGATAGATACAATCTAATCTAATTCCAAATTTCCAATTTCGCAAATGATTTTTGATCTTGCGTTATTGTTTCATTGCCAGCTTGCCGCTGATTCCTGATTGGGAGTTCTTTTGCAGCAATCCCTCACGTTCATGATCTCATCTTCTGATTGTCCATTTGCCTGCTTTTAAGCCTCTTCCACGATGTCAGGTTCAGGTAAGAAACTAACTAGCTTAGTGGTATTGAGTGTTGACAGGCCTGGTTGCCGATGCTGTTAATGTAAAATTTTACCTATGCACATAAGTATCTTAGGTAATGGCTTCACAATTTTATTTCACCAATTTGGCAGGTAGCATAAAATTTATGGAGCGTTTCTTGAAAAGAAAATTACCATCAACTAGTGATCAAGGAACTTCACAAACAAATCAAGGTGTATCAAAAACAAATGCTACTACCAGTTCTCCTTTAATATTGTCAGCAAAAGATGTAAATTTAGATGAACTCCCATATGATCCAGCTGATAGAAAGAGAATCACAGAATATCCTGGCCTTAAGCTACAAGATCAGATAAGGAGAAGGTACCTTGTCAAAGGTCCATACCGACCACAACCTGGCTTTAAGTATCCACAAACTTTTATTGTTGGCAAGTCACGACGGTTTAACCCAGAATGGTTTGAGCAGTATGATTGGCTAGAGTACAGTGAAAAGGTAAATAAAGCTTTTTGTCTGTACTGCTACTTGTTTAGAGAGAGAGATTGCATTGAAGGACAAGCTGGAAATGATGTATTTGTAACAAAAGGTTTCTCCTCCTGGAACAAGAAAGACAGACTAGAGGTTCATGCAGACAAGTTAGATGGTTTTCATAATGCAGCTATCAAAAGATGTAACAATTTGCTAAAGCCAGATCAGTGAATTATTGTTGGTCTCAATAAGCAAAGAGATCTTACAAAGGAGGAATATTTTATACGACTAAGTACCTCCATAAATGCTACCAGGTTCTTGTTGCATCAAGGATTAGCATTTTGTGGTCATGATGAATCCGAAGAATCTGTTAATAGGGGGAATTTTTTGGAGCTGGTTAAGCTTTTAGCAGAGCAAAATGAAAAAATTAAAAAGGTTGTGTTAAGAAACGCTCCTGAAACTTGTCAAATGGTAGCTCCAAAAATTCAAAAAGACATTGCTCAATGCTTTGCAGAGGTAATATTGGTTCATTTATTTTTATTTAATGAATGATGTTTCAACTCTAAAAATGGTTCTTAATATGTGTAGATCATAGTGGAGTCTAATATTGAAGAGATCGGCGGTGGTGTGTTTTGCTTATTGGTTGATGAATCGACGGATGTTTCGAACAAAGAACAAATGGCTGTGGTTTTGAGATATGTTGACAAATGCGGAGTGCTAAAAGAAAGACTCATTGGTGTTGTTCATGTCAGTGAAACAACATCTTCATGTCTTAAATCTAATATTGATAAATTATTTAAGGAGTATAAATTAAGTTGGATACAAGTCAGAGGATAAGGTTATGATGGAGCAAGCAATATGAGAGGTGAGTTCAATGGTCTGAGAGCTTTGATCATGAGAGAGAATAAGTCAGTATACTATATTCACTGTTTTGCTCACCAACTTCAGTTAATCGTAGTGGCAGTAGCAAAAAAGAATGATGACATTAGTGACTTCTTTGATATGATATCTCTTCTTCTAAATGTGGCTGGAGCTTCTTGCAAACGAAAAGATATGATTCGAGAAAGTCAACAAGAAAGAGTAAAGAAAGCAATAGGTAGCGAAAAAATTTGTACTGGTTCAGGAGTGAAGCAAGAGCAATCACTTCAAAGACCCGGAGAAACACGGTGGTGTTCGCATTATAAGACCCTTAAAAGTCTTAACAGCCTATTTTCATCTATTATTGAAGTGCTCAAATATGTGGAAAAAGATGGTCCAAATGATAAGAAGAGACGTCAAGCGCGTGGGCTCATTGATTATCTTCAAGATTTTGATTTTGTGCTTTATTTGCAGCTCATGTTGATGATCTTGGGACATGCAAATGCTCCGTCACTTTTCTTACAAAGGAAAGATCAAGATATATTGGCAGCCATGTTAGAGGTGGAGTCAACCAAGAAAAAATTTCAGGAAATCAGAGATGGTGGATGGGAATCTTTATTGGAGAAAACATATTCTTTTTGTGAAGAGCATGGCATTCCTAAGTTAGATATGGAAGAACAGTACATTGATCACCATAAACCAAGAAAAAGGACAGGCCGCAGAAATTATAAACATTATAGATAGGATTGTTTGAACCCTGTTATTGACTTGCTACTAATTAAGTTCAATGATCGCTTCAATGAAACAAATTCTAATTTGCTTACATACATGGCTGCTTTTAGTCCCAAGGACTCTTTTAGTGATTTCAAATTGGAGAGCTTAATGGAATTAGTTAAGCTATATCCTGATGATTTTACTTCAGAGGAACTAAAGGATCTTGCACTTGAGCTTGAGTTCTACATTGATAATTTACAAGCTGATAAAAGATTTTCCAACTTGAACAGCTTAACTGAACTTGCAAAAGTGATGGTTGATACAAAGAAGCACCTTGCTTTTGGTCTGGTTTATAAGCTTCTAAATCTGGTGCTTGTTTTACCTATTGCTACCGCATTAGTGGAGAGATGCTTTTCAGCAATGAAAATTGTGAAGACAGTACTTCGGAATCGTATTGGCAACAAGTTTATGAATCATTGTGTCATTTGCTTTGTTGAGCCTAAATTGCTAGCTGTAATATCAAACGATGTTGTGATAGATCGTTTTCAGAAGATGGAAGATCATAATCGTAGAATGCTTCTGTGATGGGTATAATCAATGTAAAGCCTAAATTAGTTCGTTGGATTTCTCAACTTTATTTCTAGTACCGATGGTCTTTCAGTTCTGTATTCTTTCATTTTATATCCCATGGTTAAAACTTCGTGATGACACCATCGACCTAAAATCTTGGATCCGCCCCTGGCCGGGTAGGTTTTTTCACAAGATTTTCTAAACCATACTCTATTATGTATGGTTAGGATTCCGTCCCGGGCGCATCGTGAGGTAGCGATGCAGCAGAAAAATCCGGTGTCATGGCCACGATGAATGAATCCGCCGCTTGCCACTGCAGCATGGCCAGCGACTCTCACCTTCCGTAATGTTGATGTCCCATCCGACAATTGTGCACGACCTGGTGGTATGGACTAAAGCAGGAGCAACCAGAGTAATAGCGCGGTCAATCTCAGCACATGACTCTCGATGTCGATGCTACATGGCAAGCACTCGTCGCCCAGAGCCGAGGAATGAATCTGCCGAGCCCCCGTGCGCCTACATCCCTTCTCCCATGACCCAGCACACAGGGAATTATGAAGAATGTGAGATCAAAGCGAACAGGGGAGCGGCGAGTTAACCGATGACCGCGCGGGAGCGCGACACGGCGTCGCGGCGGACCGGTGAAGGCCATCGCTCTTCCAGGCTTTCCGTCCAGTCGTGTTGATATGTTTTCGGCTCCACAGAGTTTGGGCTAGCGATATGTTGGTGAGCAAGCAGATTACGTTGGTTCATGATTGCACTGAACTCAATGTCCCATAGTGCAAATTTGTAAAATTTCAATATAGCATATTCAAGTGGTAGGATCATACTAAAAAGTTTGAAATGATGTCCTGTTCTGTGCTCCAACTACCGCTTCATTAGTCATGTACTAGATGCTCTGTGAAAGATTCAACAATAGAGCTTTATAAGGTGTACAAGCGAGATGGTACAGTTAATTATGCAAATATAGTGCACTTGCTAGTATACAATACAAGTACTAGTACAGTACAAATACAAAGTGAGCGAACCTTGTGATGCATACACTCGTCTAACGAAAACAAATATATGGCATACTTATTCACTGAAAATATAGTAGATAACTTAGGTGCACAGTGCTAGCTGTAGCAGCAATCCGGCCGCTGAACATAATGTCAGCGCGGCAAACTGATTAAAGACGAACCTTGCCCCAGACTATAGCACTCAGATATCCCTTGATCAGGAGTTATTGGGTGAGCAGCAGTGATGGGACTGATTTGTGAGTGCATCCCAGCATTTCGGTGCAACGCTATCTCTACACTGTTTTCAGGCAAAATTATTTGTGTTTTTCTCAGCCTCTTAGTTCTCAAGAATTGCAACCGCATTTCTACTTCCTTCATTGTTGGCCTTGCTCTCCCTTTGACATTTAAGCATGCTTCTATAAGTGAAGCAATGTCATCAATGTCTTCCTGATCTGCCTCATCCAGAACCTCTGAGTCCAGTATTTCCATCAGGGTTTCTTCTTGGATTCCTTCAACAAAGTAATGAGCCAAATTCTGTTTTGCACCTAAGTCATTGATAAAAATTGGCTTCTTTCTCGTCAAGAGTTCTACAAGTATCACTCCGAAACTATATACATCACTCTTGTCAGTTAGTTGACCAGTATGATAATACTCCGGGTCTAAGTAACCGAATGTTCCTTGGACAATAGTCACAACATGAGTCTCATCTAGCGAAAGAGACCTTGAAGCACCAAAGTCAGAAATCTTTGTGGTGAAACTATCGTCCAACAATATATTGGAGGACTTCACGTCTCTATGAAAAATTGGTATGGCCGCTGCAGAGTGAAGATAAGCAAGTGCTCCTGCTGCTTCAACTGCAATCCTAGTGCGGTCATCCCATGTTAACAAGCACTTAGAACTAACGTCAAGATGGAGGAGGTCATACAGTGTGCCATTGCATATGAACTCATATACAAGCAAGGGCACCTCTGATTCAAGACAGCAACCGAATAGCTTCACAACATTGCGGTGGATTATTTGAGACAAGATAGCAACCTCATTGATGAATTGGTCTATCTCAATTTGCTCAATAATTTTAGATTTTTTGATTGCCACCACACGCTGGTCAGATAAAATCCCTTTATATACTGTGCCATGCCCTCCCCGGCCAAGGATACGAGTAGGGTCAAAGTTATTGGTTGCTTCCTCTAGTTCATCCAAGGAGAATATCTTTGTTTTATTTGTCGCATTTTCATTCGAGATTAACTGCTCCAAGAGGAGGCCTTGATTTTTCTTGAAGTATGCCTTGCGGATTCTCATTTGGATATCTTTCTTCCACTTCTTGGTAAGCACCATTGCACTCAATGCTATTATTATCGAGCCAAGGCCACAACCAATTCCAATTGCAGTACCTACATCCATTTGCTAGAGTCATTGAATCTTCTTAAAGTTTGCTAATTTACTTTATCTATTTTTTTATATATGAATGTCAATAAAGAGAAAAATATCCAACTAGCTAGAAGTTAGGCACTTTCTCAATAATAATAAGAAGAAATGACAACAAAATAGGCAATCAAATTTGAGAGTAAGAGGGCTCAAACTGGTGGATCATATATAGAAGAATAGAGGAAATATGTATTACCTTAATAGTTAGCCAAAGGAAAAAGATATCATGTTCACTCTCAAGTGATAGAAACTACCACATTAATTAGAGAGAAAGCAACAACTGTTATTATAAAAGGAAGCCTAAATACCCTAGAAAAATTATCCATTTTTGTATTAACATTAGCACAAAGTCGTCACCATTATTCTATAAAAAAATAGCCAAAAATGGCTGACATATTTTTTACAAATTATCTGTCACCAATATTAACTATACCTAGAATTGTTTACACCAACCATGCAAATATGAGGACCACTCTATTAGAAGTGCTAGAGGATTTCATTTGTGATGACTTACCCAAAAGAATGGTTCGCTGCTTAGTTGATGTAACACACCGCCGCTTTATCAGGTCAAACTCTTTACCATGTGGGCACTTTGAGCATACAAAGCTTCCGGGAATGTTTTGACATGTGCCGTTGCAGTAATTCGGCAATGAGCATTCATCAATATCTGCAGACAATTCTCCTATGTAACATATATTTTTATGCTAGTGCCACTTCCACAAAATATAATTTTCTGTGTGTGGCCAATTTTCATGAGAGGCATGAAGAACCTCCATGTCTATTTGCTTCCGTGAGTGTGGTACAAACCCGTGCACACGAGCATACAGAAGCATGCATGTTAGTAAAGCTATTTTGACCTAAATTTAGTGACTATAGATAAAATATTGTTCCATTAGATTAGGTGAAGTTTTTACTATAAATTTTGACATTTGGGAGGATCAGTAACAACACTCGTATTGTAAACCACAAAGGAAGGGGAGAGAACAAACCAGTGCAGCCATCTTGTATATAAGGATTTCCTTGAAAGCCGTGGACACACTTGCAGCGGTACCCCATAAACATTTTCCTGTGCGTTACATTTAGGCAATAGCTGTTGACACTGCGACACGCATATTTTCTAGTATTATTCTTCTGCTGAGCTTGCTGGCAAGTTGAATTTTTAACTGCCCATCTTATAACAGTATTATATTCCATGGAAAAATCAAAATCATCTTCTAAGCGCATCACACCATAAATATCTTCATTTCTTGCCACTGCAATCACTTCGCCCCCGTCCCTTGAATTGTTTAGCACGTTGCCAAGAGTCAGAGTCCCATCTTCTAATGATATTCCTGTAATATTATAATTGATAACGCTTCGGCTAAAAACAGTGGTGTTATCTGCTGTGCAATTAAGCTGAAACCTTTGGTTCGCATAGCAGCTTTCTTTCAACCCGAACGGAAAGGGAATCTTCATGTTTCCACATGATGTTGGACAGTTTTTGCTATGCTCGGGGTTATAATCTGATCCACAGTAGATTGAAAAATCATAAGAACTAGAGTGACGCTACTATATAAAACTATACTTATATGCTACAATGTGCTTGATCTTTCTTTAAGATTATTTGAATTGTAAATTTGATCTTTCATGCACACAGACGTTTGTAAAGGACTTGCACTTTCAGTAATGGTGGTGTTAGCCAAAAAATAGACAAATGTATTTGTCATTTGGCTTCATTTTATCATAATGGCAGTGATGGCAACTTGTAAGCATTATAGTATTTTAGCTAGAAGATTCTTAATAATTTTTATTATCCATGGAAAAATCAAATTCATCTTCTACGGGTATTTCATCATCAATGATTCCATTTTCATCGACCGCTATCAACACCTCCCTCACGTAGTCCGAATTGTTTAGCACTTTGCCAACAGTCAGAGTCCCATCTTCTACTGATATTCCAGTCACATAATACTTGGCAAAATTTGAGCTAAAAGTCGTGGTATTATCTGCTGTGCAATTAAGTTGAAACCTTTGGTTCGCATAGCAACCTTTTTTCAGCCCGAACGGAAAAGGAATGCTCATGCTTCCACATGATGTTGGGCAATTTTCGTTATGCTTGGGGTTATAATCTGATCCACAGTAGATTGAAAAATCGTAAGAACTAAAGTGACACTACTATAAAACTAACGTGCAAGCTACACTGTGCTTGATATTTATTTAACATTATTTGAATTGTAAATTTGATCTTGCATGCCCACAATCTGTAAAGGACCTGCAACTTTCAGTAATGGTAGTGTTAGCTAAAAAATAGACACATGTATTGGTCACTTAGGTTCATTTTATCGTGGCAGTGTTGGGAACTTGTAAGCAGAATTATAGTATTTTAGATAAAATTTTCATAATATTAGTTGATCGATATGTTAATTTTTAATTGAGCCTTGAGAGTAACCGTGGTGCTAAATTGTTGACTTGTAGTCTGACTATAAAAATTTAAATATTTTATGTTTGGACAAATTAAAACTTTTCAACTCTGCCCATTGGTAGTATTTTTGTTACGGTTGATAATATAGAAATGTTTGTCGCTAGATTACTTATGAAACCAAATATTATAATGTGAAAGTTTAAGTAAGATTTATCTATTAATATTATTGGCCAAAGTTGAAAAATATTATCTCTTACCAAACCAAGAAATGGTTCCATTTTTTTTAACAAGGGAGGAATGAGTGAGGAGAGAGTAGTGGATACAAAAAAAGTAGAATATATTATTTTTTTTGAAACAAATAATAGAGAAGAGTGAGCACCTTGGCATCCTTCCAGAATGTAAGGATTGGTATTTCTCTCAGTTCGGCAGTAACATGTGTAACCTCCATATGGAGCATTTTCGCAACTGCTGTCAGCGGCACAAGCATAAGTTCTGTCACTCCTTGCGGCGCTTTCGCAGTTTAGTTGATCTATGATTATAATATTAAGAACAGCGCTATAAACTTTACTTGAATTTGTCCAACCCGAGAACAAATCGGTCGCGTTGTACATGTAGTAGCCATCCGACATGAAAGCCATGATGCGAGAGTGTACCGGATCTGATTTTGCTACCATATCATCAGCACGAACAAATTCTGCCCGAAACCCTGTGGTTTGATTTATTAATCTGATGGAACAGCAACCAATTCCATTGCAAGGCCCTCCATGTGGCATAGTCTTCTCACCGTAGCACCAAATTACGCATGAACCGATGCGGTTTCTTGCATAATCAAACAAGTTGACGTCGACATCGCAGCCAAGGACATAGAAAACGTTATCCTCATCGATAGTAACGGCCTTGGCGGGGGCCACCCAGGAAATGTTGTAGGCATTCATCCCTGGTTCAATGGTAATGTTGAAGAACATCGAAGCTAGAACAAAGTTTTCATGTGTTGTGATTTGAGTGATTTGAGTGTTGGGGTTGCCTAGAAACAGCTTTGGAGGTTGAGCCGTGCGGTTGCAGGTCAACTCGAAGCCTTGCCGGAAGCAACCTTGCCCAATCCCGAAGGGGTAGGAGACATCCACATCCCCGCAGCTGGAGGGGCAGTGAGCCAGAGATGCATTGGAAGGGATGTGCAACAACCCTCCGACACCATCGCCGGTGCTACTTGAAGCTTCAACAAGTGCCGGCGACGAGGCCGCTAAGCACCCCAGAGTGAAGATCATGGCCCTAAGGCTAACAAGTACTACTGCTCGATCCCTGAGCCTCGTCTCCCAGCTGGTCATCTTGTCTCTCTTGTACATGTTAGTGTTTGGGTTTGGTGTTACAGCTACGGGACGGACAACATTCAGGGGCCGCTTGTATTGCGTCGTGCAATTGCAGACGGCCTGCATATATATGCAGCCGTGAGAAAGAATCTCAAATTACACTGACCGTTGGGCCTGAGGATGTGCTCATCCCACGAAGTCATTGTATCGTCCACCGTTCAGTGCACCAGTCCCGACAGACGTCACGCTCAGTTTTTCCACACGACAACCGATTCCAGACCGTGACCGTGGACCGTGGAGTCTTTTAGCGTAGGGTCACCATCTTTGAATGACCATAAGTATTCGTTGAACGGCCAGAAGTGTTTGCTGCTACTCTTTTTTAAATGGAAAAAAAGTTGAAAGTAATCATCATGTGATTAATGAAAATGGTGAAATTAAGCTTATGCTAGCTCAGTGAAAGGACTTAAAAAAAATCACAGACAGGTCCGACTATCACTATTCCTTCATTCTATTAACCGTTACAGAGGCATAAAGTTCTTTCAGGACCACTTATCAACCAAGAATATGAAACTGTACGTATTTCCAGATGACCGTCTTCAATGATCCAACAATATATGTTGTCTGCCGAAATTTGTGTTCTATTGATTCCAGTAGAACGTATTCGGAACAGATTCCTGACAAGCATAACCATGCAATGGCACAACGAGGTGTGTTTCTTCCAAGAGCTGTAGAGGGCGGCAAAAATGCATTTATTCGTACCAAGAAGCAACTTTTTTTTTGGCAGAGAATGTGACATTCTATTTTATACCCCCTTCGGTTTTAAAATATTGACACCGTTGACTTGTAATGTTAACTTTGACTATTTATTTTTTCAAAAAAGATAATAAATATAATCTATTTTGTTATAATTTAATTAATTATTAATTGTATTTGAAAGATAACTAATAAGTTTAAACATTCGAATAAAATTTTTGAAAAAGATGCATGATCAAAATTAATTGATGTTAGAGTCAACGGTGTCAATATTTTAAAATTTAAAATAAGAGGGAGGAGCTTGTCTATGATCGAGCTAGGGTCAGTTAGCTTGCAATCTGATCTAGTTTTCTGCCTCGCCAGGCAAGCGCTCCCAAGCGCTCGAGCGCCTTGGGCTGGGATTTCTCCGTGAGTGCCTGGACGGACCTAAATCTTTTGAGTGGAATGTTCATGGGAAGTCCCCTAATAAAGATCATGTTTCTATTGAAACGTGGAGCTACAGTTGATTACTGAATATTGATCCGTAAGTACTTCGAATAGTAGCCGACGACGTGCCATGTACGTTGGTAAGGCCGATAGGGGACGATGTGTAAGTGGGTCAACCCATAGAAATGATAGACTTGCATGCCTAGCTTCCGGTGGCCCGTGCGAGCCGGACATGGGTATACTGAACTTGGGGCGACGACTCCACGCTTGTCACCACAACGATAAATGAACCCGATTACCTTGCCACTACGGCACCGCCACTGACTCTCACCTTTCGTAACGTTAATATTCCATGCGGAACTGTGAATACTTGACGTCCAGTCCACTCCGGACGTCCGGACTGGGCAACAATACTTGTAGTTTTATGGAGTATATGCGGAGAAGGCGACAGTTCTGCACGACCTGGGCTGGACGGGCGACAGTTCAGCTAACAGAGCGATCAATCCCCAACATATGGTTCTCGATGTTGATCAATCGATGCTATATGGCACTCGTCGCACGGAGCCGAGGAATGAATCTGCCGCACCCGAATGCGCGTCGGCATGACCGAGCACACAGATCTTTCGCAAAAAATGACGAGCACACATGTTTAAGGCTTCAGGAATGGTTTTGGCTCTGCCTGCATCGATCCTAGCCCCGGAATTACGGAGAACGTGAGATCAAAGCGGACGGAATCTCACGAGACGCCGCGAGGTGGATGGAGGAGATCGGAGCGACCGAGCGGCGAGTTCCCCGGTGACCGCGCGGGAGCGCGACACGGCGTCGCGGGCCGTGGACCCGTGATGGGCCTGATGGCCATCGCTGTTCCGGCCGTGTGGATATGTTTTGGGCGATACAGAGTTCGGGCTAGCAATTTCCAGCCCACAATTAACATAAGCCCAGCACGTAGCTGTTTCTCGTTCGCACAAAACCTAGCGGAGAGAAACCCAAAACCCTTCCCCCCCCCCCCCCCCCCCCCCCCCCC
>BCLF01000007.1:4988865-5047624 GCA_001602275.1 Zoysia japonica | reverse complement strand
CCCCCCCCTCCCCGTCGCCGTCGCTCGTCGCCGCTTGAGGAAATGGCAGCCGCCTCCCTTCTCCTCCGCCGCGGCCGCCACGCCAACGGCCTCCTCGGCCGCGCGCTCTCCACCACCACCACCACCACTACCAGACCCGGAGACGCCTCTATATCTACCAAGGTTGCCGAGAAGCGCCTCCGCCGGGAGTTCGACCCTGACCGCGCCGTCTCCATCATAGAGGCCATCGACACAGCCTCCCTCTCCGCCGCCTCCACCCGCCACGCGCTCTCCCTCGCCGCGCGCCGGCTCTCCCGCGCCCGCCGCTTCGACGAGGCCGATGCGCTCCTATCCTCCCACCTCCCCACAGCCACCACCGAGGCCCGCCTCGCCGCTGTCCTCTGCGCCTACGCCTCCGCCTCCCTCCCTGAGAAGGCCCTTTCCGCCTTCCGCTCCGCCGTGCCGTCCCTCCCGACCCCGATCACGCCGCTCCCGTTCAACGCCCTCCTCTCCGCCTTCCTCCGATGCCGCGGCCACAGACGCGTCCCTGAAATCTTCGCCGAGCTCTCGAAGGAGTTCTCCATCACCCCCAACGCCACATCGTACGCCGTCCTGGTCAAGGCTTATTGCCTGATGCGCGATGATGCGAAGGCGCAGCAAGTGCTGGTTCAAATGCGTGAGCAAGGTATCTCGCCGACCACCAGTGTCTACACCTCATTGATTGATTCCATGTACAAGCAGAAGAAGATTGATGAGGCAGAACGCTTGTGGAAGGAGATGCTGGAGAGTGGGTGTCAGCCTGATGTGGCGACCTATAATGTGAAGGCCACATACTACGGACTCCATGGGAAACTGGAAGATATCCTTGCGGTGATTTCTGAGATGGAGGCGGCTGGAGTAAAGCCGGACACCATTACGTACAACTTCCTCATGACTAGCTATTGCAAGAGCGGGAAGATTGACGATGCCAAGGCACTGTACCATTCACTAGGTGAGAAGGGTTGCAATGGAAATGCTGCCACATACAAGCATATGCTGGCAGCGCTGTGTGCCCATGAAGACTTTGATGCGGGATTGGGCGTCTTCAAGGAAAGCTTGAAGAGGAACAAGGTCCCAGATTTTCAGACAATGAAAGGGTTGGTTGTGGGATTGACAAATGGAGGCAGAGTGGATGACGCAAAAGAGGTTATTGCAGAGGTTAAGAAGAAGTTCCCAGATAATTCGATGTCTGGGTGGAAGAAGCTTGAGAAGGAGCTGTTTGACTCAAATAGTGGAGGTGCTCTTCACACAGAAAATACATCTGAAGAACCTCTTGCTGAGGCAAAATCTGATATTGGAGAGACACTTGAGCCGGAACAGTCTGCTGTTGGAGAAGCAGCTGAGAAAGAATCCTCTTCTTCTGATGATGAAGCCCCTGAACCTGAAGCATCCACCGGTCAGGGAGCACCTCAGGGTACTGCTTAGTTGGATAGTATCATTTTCTTGAATACAATCCTCATTGAAGAATTGTTGATGCTGCTCTGTAGAAGTGTTAGGATTTTAATGCAGACTTCTAAGCTGCTGACTTGCATAATAAGCTATAATATGATCAAAATTTTGGGATTAAATGATGCCTGCTGAGACACCTCCTTTGTACGATGTTAAAGCTAGTACTGACGATGATGCTTGTATTATTTGATAACGGCACTGGTGTTTCACCATTTCCTCGTGTTTTGTGCATTAGTACAACTTTCCATTGTTAAAATCATATAGTTTCAAGGGTATTGAGACTATGAAATGCTGAATCATTGGCAACTAGTACCGTGTAGAACTTCATCACTGTATAAGATAATTATACCATTTATGCTATCCTACTCTGAGCTTCATACTCTATGAACTACCTGGTAAGTGGTATGTATGTATGTATGTATTTCATGGCAAAAAGTAGTAAAATTAGCCAATGGGTAGAAATCGAAACTTCAAATCAGATGGATCTGAAAGGCCATAAACTTCCTGCTGTAACGTTCTGCATTATCATGCTTCTCAAATGTACCTGGCTGAGTGGCTGCTGACATACATTTTCTATGTATAACTTGCTTTAATTTCGGATTGCATTGCAAAGACATTCATATGGAAGTAATATGGAGCATTATGGCCCAACAAATATTTTCTGGAGGGAAAACATCACAGATCAGGTTTTCAGGAATCCTACTTATGCGTATTGAGCTTTTTCAGATGGATCTCCCGCGGAAATCAGAAGCAAAATAAGCATCAGAAGCCGAAGAAATTTAAAGCTATATTATCCTAACTCGTCTGTGTTACTGTGGATTAAAAAAAAAAGGTCGCCGGTAACTCGGGCCCTCGGCCGAACGAGGAAGCCAAGCAGCCCTGGTGAGATCACTGAGATGTTCAGCGAGGTTTCAAAATTTGTTACTAGCATATAATTACGAAGACCCAGTGACCCACAGCACAGCTCTGTGGAACAAAACAGATACAGGAGCGCTCCTTTCATGACATTTGACATAGGTATATTACTCATTGACAGCCATCCTTGCGCGGGAGCTGCGACAGGCCGCTCGCACGCGGCCAGGAGCACACCCGCGTGCGTGGCCCGGCCCACCTCGGGCGCCGCCTCCCGCACGTCTCCCGCTCGGCTCCGGCTAAAGATGGAAAAAAAAAGAAATTAAAGATTTTATATAAAAAATTGATCCATTTGAGAAAAAAAAAATAAACGAAGATAGGTTGCCCTTCACTAGGCGGAGAGGAAGAATCCCGATCTTGCGCCCCTTAAAAACCCCAGGTTACAGTGCAGAACGACTCAAGCCACATCTAAGCCCATTTTGAGATGGGCCAACCCTGGCAGGATCCTTTTGGACAAGCCGAAATTTTTTCCAATTGCTGTGGTTATCCTGGCTTCCCCCGGGAGAGGCCAGGATGCGGCTGTAGACCATGGACGGCTAGCCGGTGGTGCCGCCGTGCCGGCCATCACACTAAACGAGAAGCTGTCATGTGGGTACTACTCCTAGGTCTAATGGAAGGATCGAAAAACCTGACCGCCTTTCGGCGCTGCGACGAATGGAAGTCTCGCTCGCATTCCCGTGGCCGAGTTAACGCCGAGCAATCCCCAAGCCAAGTTGAGACTGAGATGCACGCTCACCGTCGCTTTCAGCGGTTCGCGTGCACAGCGCGTGAAAGCAACACAACTGGACGGGGCTGAGGACACGGGTCTGCCCTGCTGCCACATCTCGACGAATGACCCGGCGGTATAATTGACGTGCACACACACAGTCTCGGCAGATGCGGGCAATATTCCCTGGTACGCTCTCGTGACGTGCATCCAACAGCAATCTGGCGAGAAGACACAGCGTAATTTGACCAAGGCGCTGGTCCGGAAGAGAAGCAGAGAGTCCATCATCATCATCAGCGTCGTCCGTGACGGAATCCTGTGATCGAGCGATGGATGCCCCGGGGAGGCGGGGACCCTCCGTATCTCGCTTTCCAGAGCGCGGCGGACTCGTCTTGATGCCGCGGCGGCACTAGCAGCGGCGGGTCCGCGGTGGGGTGGGGATGATCACAAGTAGCGCGCCGCTCGCTGATCGCTTTCACATGCCGGGCTAGCTGTCGCGGAAGCTAATAATCGTTCACCGGTACAGGAATTTAAAAGGTCGCTCCAGTACAGCCACGATAGCTAGTGCTCCTCCGATCGATCGTCCTTGCAGGTTCAGTTTGATGATGGTCCGTGTAGGAGTACCGAGTTCGCGACGCTGTAGGCGCGTACTTTCCGCTCAGTCTGTTAGCTCAAACATCGTTGATGTCTTTGGCGCTCAGTTTGACGATTCATCTAGGAGCACCGAGTTGGCGCGCTTCTGCGACGGCAAACCGGTCGTCACCAGCAACCAACAGGGAACCAACACCAGGAAAAAAAATCTTTCGTGATAGATAGAACTGGGCAAGTGGAAGTTCAAGCTAAAGGCGACGAACGTCGTTGACGTGCTTGTTGTTTTGTTCGATCGCGCCTTTCAAAAAATCGGTGGTCCATTTGTGCCCACTGCCCGGGGCCTATCCCGTGCGGCCGTTGCACGTCGAAAGATGCGAAGATATTGCTCCGAGACGATGTAAACTCCGTTCGTCGGGCGTGCCATGGCCAAGGTTTCACTCACCGATTCAACCGCTGAAGCCGCTAGGGCGGTTCGATGAAAATAATGAAAACCGCTAAAATTATTTGGTTTTTCATTCAAATTTCAATTTTTAAATTGGTGGATGATTTTGTTGATTTGAAAACGATAAGTCGAGCGATTTTTGCGGTTAGCCGAACGGTTTTCACGGGTTAGCCGAGCGGTTTTGCTAAAAACCGCTGAGTTAAAAACCAAACGTTTTTGGATAAACCGGTCGATTTTCATTAAAAACCGATAAATTAATGAAAAATAAGAAAAAAAAATAAAAAGATGCTAGAAAATTTGGCATGACCTATTTTAATTTCTTTTAATATCAACATTCACAACATACTTCATTCACAAATAATAAAATACATATTCATCTATATCAAATTCAAAGTTCCAAACACAAAAAATCCATATATAAAGTTCATCCACAAGAAATCTAAAGTACATATATAGTTTTCAAATAATCCAAAGTCCATACATAGTTTCAAATCACATTTTACTTTGGGATTGTATTACAATCAAAATATGCATTGTTTGAGAGGAGTTAAATTTCTTTATTAGCTAACAACTCCGCTTTGAGTTTATTCTATGATTGTCCCGTCTAATCGGCAGACCCATGTGGTGAGAGTTTCTATGCTACGATCATCGTACGGATAATTGTAGTAGTCATTACTTTGGTTGTATAATGTATCACTGTCTCTTGTGGAATAATAGATGTCGTAGTAATGCTACCTCCCCCATCGTTGTCTTTGGTGACTGTAGAGCACTATGGTCTTCATTCTGTGTAGCATGGGTGTAGTGTGTATCACCCGAAAAATTGAAGCGTAAGATAAATGAGTAAAAATTGATCATATGATATGAAAAAATAGTTACCTGTGAAATGATGAGTTGTAATCGATGACTGTGAGTCAACAACCATAGTGTCTGGTGGGTCTCCAGATGTAGTTCAGAAGCTGCTATCATTTGATTCATGGTAAAGTGAGCTTCATCTGGCGTCTCTAGAATATGTGAAGTCGTCGCTGCCCATGTTCTTACCTTTTCTTTTACTCTTTGTCCTTGCACCTTTTTTTTCTGTGTTGCACTTTCAACTTTTCTCTTGCCTATATGAATATCACTCACATTTTAATCTATCCATTCAGATATTGTTTCAGCACAAGACAAGCATAGCAACTGTCTACCAGAATCATCATCTGTAACAAGACAGCTCGGCAGAGAAGTGTCACTCTCAGTACCCTCTTCATCAAGAACAGGGTTAGAATCCGATCTCCCATGTTTCATCCATTCTCGAATAAGATTTGAAGAATTATATAACGACAGCTCCATGAAACGATCAAATGGATCGACTTCTGATGGCTTATATGTTCATAAAGCATCATGCATATGGATTCGAAGGTTGTAGTTAACATACAGCAACTTACGCAATTTGTCATAAGATAATCTGTTACGCATCTTGGTACGAATCAATGCAAATGTACTGCAGTTGCGCTCACAACCACTCGATGATGTACACTGTAAGATTATTCGTAATGCAAGCTCCTGGAGATGAGGTGTGTCACCTCCAAACATGTTCCATCATAGGCAGGAGAAGTATTTTTGTCAACTGCCATCTTGTTAGCCAAGACAGTAGCGAATGAACTTTGTTTTCTTCTAAAAACTCTGTGTCTCCTTGATAGCACTAACAAAGTATGAATTGTCGGCTTTTCTATCAGAGATAGCTTCTGTACGAAAATTTTTAACCATACGCGTCCAATGACCGTCTTTGCTAGCTTGCTTTTCGCACTCTATGGACCTGTATCAATTCTAGTTTGAACCCGTTCCTTACTCGACCTTTATGACCCGAACCTCCTCATCATGTCAAACAATCCAGACCCTCTCTGCGACGAACCAGAAGCACCTTACGATGAACCAGCACCAGCACCACCACTTTCGAACTGATCACTATACGAACGTTAACGTTGTCAAATTTTCTCCTCTTTAGAAAACCTCGTGGCAGCCTGCATCTCCTCATTGTTCTTCTCATTGACATTTTTCTCACCTGCAACCTGCTGCTGTCTAAGAGCCTGTTTAGCTCGGCGACCTACAACCGATTGGATCCGGCGATTTACCGTCCAAACCGAGCGGCTAGCCGCTTAAACGGAACGATTAGCCGTTTCCTCAATTTCCCCAGCCTGCGCGCCGAAACCGCTCGGCTAGCCGCTGTTTTCGCTCGACTAGCCACCTTAGCCGCTCGGCTTCGGTGGCCGCGTGCTGGGACCGGCTAACCGCTTGCCAGTGACGACTTTCGACGAAGATGCGGCGGACGGCACGGGAGAGTAGCGGACGGTGGTGAGTGAGATGCGAATAAGAGATGGGGAGAGGTTTGTGGCCGACGGGGAGAGATGAGTGGATAAGGTCACCTTTTCTATTTTTGCATCTAAAATTTTTCAAATTTTTTTGACATGAAAATAAAACAATTTTCAAAAACTGAATTCACCGTAAAGTTGCATTTTTCATCTAGTTTTTTTTACATATTTTTATTTTAAAATTCACCAAATTTTTAAAATTAAAAAAATTAAATTTAAAAACCGATGAACCATCTAAACCAGCCGAAGCGGTTTGCACGGTTTTCGCGTGCGAACCTTTGGCCATGGCCCATGGATCGGCCCGGTGCGTTCTTCGTCGACGCGACAGCGACGAGCTAAGCGATGATTGGGGGGCGAGGAAATAAGAAAGATGCCAACGAGATAAGCATTGCATAATGCAAGTGCTCGTAAATTGAAATGCCATCGCCTGGAGGAATACGTAGTTTCCGTTACATACAGAACTCAGAATTTTCTCGCGTTCTTTTTGAGCGGACCGAGGACGCAGAAACATTTTCTCCGGGGCGGAGAAAGGGAAAAAAAAAGGCGAGAAGTGCGTAGTAATTCGTGCCGGTTGCTAATGGCCATTAGGAAACGGATTCCTATCCAATTGCCGGAGCGCGGCGGAAGTCAAATTACGTCCATAGTCTCCGTATCTCCGTAGCCCACCATGCGAGAATGACCCTGCACCGTCGGATCCTCCACGCACGGCCGGCAAACCCATTACCAGGCGAGGCGGGCCCACGGCGCAGCCCCGGTTTCCATCCAATAAATTGCGAGCAGAAGTACGGCTGACAGCACAGCGCATCAGCCAGATTTTTAATTATTTTTTATTTCGTCCTCCAGCTCCAGCCTTTCCCACCACTCCGACTTTCCAAGGGACAGGCACCAACCCACCCACGCACGAGCGCCACGCCGAAGCCAGCAGTAGCAATGGCGCCGCAGCCGGTCGGCGCCGCCGCGGCGTGGGACGAGGAGGGGGTGTCGGAGGGCTCTCCGGTGGTCTCCGGGCTCCGGCACCGCAACGCGGGGAAGGGCGCGGAAGACGACGACGCCGCCGCGGGCGAGCCGGCGTCCGTGGAGCGGGTGTTCGCGGACAAGGCAGTGCCGTCGTGGCGGGAGCAGCTGACGTTACGCGCGCTCGCGGTCAGCGCGCTCCTCGCCGTCATGTTCAGCGTCATCGTCATGAAGCTCAACCTCACCACGGGGATCATCCCCTCGCTCAACGTGTCCGCGGGCCTGCTCGGGTTCTTCTTCGTCCGGATGTGGACTGCCGCCGTAGAGAAGATGGGGTTGCTGCGGCAGCCCTTCACGCGCCAGGAGAACACCATCATCCAGACATGCGTCGTCTCCGCCTACGGCATCGCCTTCAGCGGTAACTAGCCTCGCTCTCCAATAATCAAGCTTCTAAAATGTCTCGCAGCTGGTTTATGCGTTGAATTTCTAGAAACGAGAAGCAGAGGAATCCATTCCGTTCTTCTGCGTCAGCTGCTCTGGGTTCATTTTGATTTCTTGGTGTGTGTGAGAGAGTCACTAATGGGGTAGCATAGCGTTTTCCTGTAGTGGGTAGCCTGGAACATTAGAGAATCGATGATTGTTCCTTTGCCCCAACCAGTCGCTTTCAATACCGTATCTGAATCGATCGTAGAGTAGTTTCCAGTAAGAACGGTTGAAGAAACGAACCGCCTCACATCTCGAAATCTTCTTCTTGGATTTGGATTTCTGTCCTGCTTGCCACTGTTAGGTGCGCTGTACGGTGATTATGTGATGCCACTCCAACTGGGTACATGTTTGATCTGATGGTTGTTTCTTCGATGTACCTATTTGAAATTATAGTACTCCTAGGACGAAGCTGGACACGTTTGCGGTTGGTTCATTTGGTAAAGAAAACATGTGCTGAAAAGTCAACGATAACTATTTAATTTTTTTGGCCCTGATAATTAGGTGAGCAACTTTGGGTAAGAAAATTGCCGAGTGCATTTAGGACAAGCTGATATGGATGGGCTCGCTAGAGTTGACTCCCCGCCTTGAAACAGATGCGTGGTGTACGCTTTGTTTTCTTATTATTCGGCAGGCACGACACATGTATGTGAAAGCTTTGGTCGAGCATAAACTACTATTATGATTTGCAGATTGGTTTGAGAACCATGGTACTAATTGGTTACTTTGATGCTCGCTCGGCCATGTGACAGTCACTGAACTCACAGGCTTGAATGTGCAGGACACGTTGGCCTAGTATGCGAATTAAGAAGGAACTGGTACATATGTAGAAGTCGATATAACTGGAACCAAAAATTATTTTTGTAACGAGTTCAATTTTTTTTTTATTTGCGCTTTGCTAAAATGCTCTGTCACAGCTTTTCTGGGATGTTGATTGATGAACTGATTACCTATGGTTCAATGTGGTAATAGTTTGAATAAATCACTTGTGTCATTAAATGAATTGTCTTTTCCTACCTTATTTCTCCAAAGAAAATCATTTTCATTTATTTATATGTGGGTGCCTCCTTTAATTGTATTAGCAAATATGCTAGAATGAAAAAAAATTGAAATATTTTTATTTCAATTGATCAGGTGGATTCGGCAGTTACCTGTTCGGTATGAGTGAAAAAATAGCGATGCAAGCAACAGAGGCTAAAGATGCTAATAATATCAAGGATCCTCATCTGGGATGGATGATTGGATTTCTATTCCTCGTCAGTTTCATTGGGCTATTTGCACTTGTGCCCCTAAGAAAAGTATATTCTTACTTCTTTATCTCTGTCATGTCCATAATAAGTTCCTATATGCAAGAAAACTTACTTCTCATCAGCTGAATTGCTGTTTCAGATCATGATTGTTGACTACAAGCTAACTTATCCAAGTGGAACGGCCACTGCATATCTCATCAATGGTTTTCATACACCTGAGGGTGCCAAGCTTGCAAAGTACCTGCTTCCTGCTAATTTTAGCTTTACAAAATATATCAATAATTTTGACACACATGTTCATGGCAAGTGAATTTACTGACAGTGTTAATATTATATTTTAGGAAGCAAGTAAAAACATTGGGAAAGTACTTCGTGTTTAGCTTTTTCTGGGGCTTTTTTCAGTGGTTCTACACTGCTGGGGATGATTGTGGATTCAAAAATTTCCCAACATTAGGCCTTGAAGCTTACAACAACAGGTAAGAACTAGGGAAGAATACTGCATTACAACCAAGTGTCGGCATATTTGAAATAGCTTAATTTATCTGGTGAAAGTGTGACAGTTTGCAACTGCAATTTGTTTTATTATGGTATTCATGTCTAGTAGTATCTGAACATTTCCATGTGTCTAATAACTAATCTGTGTTATCTTCCATACTGAACTTTGTTCATCATCGTTCAGGTTCTTCTTTGACTTCTCTCCTACATATGTTGGAGTTGGTATGATCTGCCCGTACATTGTGAATGTATCTGTTCTGCTGGGTGGTATCCTCTCTTGGGGTGTAATGTGGCCTCTCATTGCCAAGAAGAGCGGGAGTTGGTACTCTGCTTCTCTCCCTGACACAAGTCTTCATGGGATGCAAGCTTATAGGGTATAACCTTAGCTATTTCTGGTTCACTTTTTCCGAGCGATCTGATTCAAATAAATGTTGTGAGCAAGAATTTGACTGCTAGGTTCTTACCATTGCAGGTTTTTATATCCATTGCTTTGATTCTTGGTGACGGTCTGTACAACTTCGTCAAAGTGCTTATCCGCACAATTGCAGTCTTCATATCAATGGCTCAGCAAAATTCAAAGCTTCCTGTTTCAGACAACGGCAACCCTATGCCTACCTCTGAAACTGTTTATTTCGATGATGAACGCCGGACTGAAATCTTTCTGAAAGATCAAATTCCTAAGTCAGTTGCATATGGAGGCTACGTTGTAGTTGCCGTTGTATCAATTGGCACCCTCCCTCAGATCTTCCCGCAGCTCAAGTGGTACTATATTTTGGTTGCCTATGTCGTAGCACCCGTGCTGGCCTTCTGCAATGCCTACGGAAGTGGCCTCACTGATTGGTCTCTGGCCTCCACATACGGCAAGCTCGCCATCTTCGTCTTCGGTGCGTGGGCAGGCCTTGCTCACGGCGGTGTGCTCGTCGGACTTGCGGCATGCGGTGTCATGATGAGCATAGTGTCGACTGCTTCTGACCTGATGCAAGACTTCAAGACGGGGTACCTGACTTTAGCATCACCGCGGTCTATGTTCATCAGCCAGGTGATCGGCACCGGGATGGGCTGTGTCATCGCTCCCTGCGTCTTCTGGCTGTTCTACAAGGCCTTCGGCGACATCGGTGAGAGCGGCACCGAGTACCCGGCGCCCTACGCTATTGTGTACCGCAACATGGCCATCCTCGGCGTCGACGGCTTCTCGTCGCTGCCGGAGAACTGCCTTACCCTCTGCTACATCTTCTTCGCCGCGGCGATCTTCATCAACCTGGTAAGGGACTTGTTGCCGCACAAGGTCTCGAGGTTCATCCCGCTTCCGATGGCCATGGCCATACCGTTCTACATCGGATCTTACTTCGCGATCGACATGTTCCTGGGCTGTGTGATCCTCTTCTTTTGGGAGAGGGTTAACAAGGCCAAGGCAGACGCCTTTGGACCCGCGGTTGCTTCAGGGCTGATATGCGGGGATGGGATCTGGACCCTGCCGCAGTCTATTCTTGCCCTTGCCAAGGTGCAGCCCCCCATTTGCATGAAGTTTTTATCAAGATCGGACAATGCTAAGGTGGACGGCTTCCTAAGACCCTAAAGTATCGTAGTGACTGGTGACCCTACAGAGAACTACGGCAAGTAGTAAGGGGCACGGCCTCCTGTAATTATCGTCTCAAAAATGTATCCCCGGATCACTTGTTTTGTAGGGAAACCCACGAGAATGTATTTGCTGGAGGAAAGAAGCTCCACAAAACGGATCGTAGCTGCTCTGCATGTTACCTGTAAAAATGTGAAAAAAAGAGCTACAATCCATGTTTCCTCTTCATTCGGTTTGTTACCAATCATGTTACAGTATTCACCACTTCACCTTCCTTTCTGAGAGGAAAGACCACCATTTTACTTGTTGCAGATTGCCTCGTGGCAGGCCATCAACTTTCGTGTTGACGAGAAATTTAGCCAAGCCTCTTGAAAATCTTGTAGGCCTAGTATGAACTAAATTGTTCTCGAGACGCTACATTTGCAGAGAAAATACATAAAACCACCTGTCAACCCGCATCAGCATGACCGGGAAAATGAAACATTTATCAACGGAAAGGAAAACAAAACAATTAGCGGCCTGTCCCACGTCTGATGTGGTGCAGAAGATGGGCACGAAAACATAACTGCTACAAGGATACAGTACAAGTAGTAGCAAAGTACAAAGGGGAGATCCAGCCCTATTCCCATCACGTGCCCATCAAACTACGTAAGGTGCAATTTAGTTACACAACTTAAACTAGCTGCTAAGTTGTTTCCCTACTAATTATCTGCGACTATCCTGCAGAATGCTTACGATTTTTAAATTAGATCCATGACTGTGGAAAGCCTGGACCTGAACTTGGAACATGGTCAACCATTCACGATAGACCTGAAATGATTGCCATCGATTGTGCTGTAAATATTCCCAACTACAACATGTTTTTCGACGGCCTCCCTGTAAAGCATGCAAGACAAATTTTGTTTATAGCGAACCTACAAGTATATACTTCAGAGCGATGAGAGAAGGGCAGGAAAGATACCTGATGGCATCTTCCGGTACATTTTTAAGACGGTTTATGACATATTCCATCGAAACTCCATCCTCCAGGTGTCTGTAGATGCCAACGTAAGTCTTAGTCTTTCTGAACCAGATAGGTATTAGCATTTCTTACATACAGAAAAAGAAAAACATGTATTTGCATTAGAATCATAACCTTGGTTCGAGAGAAATTGTCGTGTATTTCTTCTTTGGGACACAAGTGACAAAATCTACAAATGGAACTAAATCTATTGTAGACCAAGTAACCTTAAAGCTCAAAATTCAGCACCCATCAAAATCAGAACTAAACATTGCTGAAAAAAATAAATTATTACTCAATAACATTTTAATGTTTCTAGAGTATGTGTCCCAAGCTAACATCATAAGCACAACAATATTGGCGGGCAGAGTTCACTCACAAGATTTCTGGGTCATTAAAAACACCAAGAACCAAGCTGGAAAGATCATTTCCAGCAGTATTTCCTGATACTGCTGCCTGAGTAAACAACAATGAAAACATTAGACAGTAGGTATTTTGTAAATCTGGGGTACAGTTCCAACTGTTACCTGATTATTAGAGGGCTGCAATTGGTTAGGCGGGTTAACATTTCCTATATTAGCATTTACATGAGGCTGCAACAAATACATCCATGCAAAAAGATCAACCCGAATACAACAGATAAGAGAGTGGAGACAGTAAAACACTGAAGCCCCAGAAACGAAAGGTATGGTTTTAGTACCTTTGTCCTGGTGAGTTGTAAATGCACATGAATGCAGTGCAGAAAGTGATGAGTTACATCATTGAAATCTGTTACACGCCTGACATGAAACTACAAACAGTAAGACCAGAAGAAAAATGTATGGAGAAAAAAATCTAAACTCAGCAAGCCATTATCCCTGAAACAAGATGATGAAACCTTGATTTATCCCTATAAAACATCCAACCTGGTATAGCAATACTATTGTATGGATATCGATGCAGCGTTACATGTTTGTTAAGAACATACCAATACCAGAGTTGGTGTTTCAATGCCCAAAGTCAACTAATAAACCAAGATACTATTAGGCAGATTCTATGGTAGACCCAAATGAATGTGGGCCATCCATTTGCACGGATCTCGATGAGTAAATGGTTCTTTTACCTCCTAGGAGGAAAAAGCTCTATCGTAATTATTAATTATTATAATATTTTATTTGGAAATAAATCAATAAATTACGGAAAGCGATGCATGCAACAGTTTAACAAACTACTACTAAATCCTTTGGTTTTATAAATAAACACATTTGACATACTTGGATATTTTTTTTATTTTTTTCTCTTCCAAAATTTAATGGCTCAGATTGAATTGGTTGTTCACCTCTAAGAGGTAAAAGGATAGGAGGTGGTCTACCTTTAGCAAGCCTCTCTTATTTAAGTACTCCACATGATATGATTCCGTGAAGTAGATTGAGACTGAATAATCTCCACTAAGATTCTAAAAGGCATAATGGAAATAAGATCCCACTGTACTGTACAAGAAAGAACGATGTGCTCACCGCATAGAGTAAGCAATCACATGGCGCTTTCCTTGAAAACCTTTCACACCGCCATTGACAATTACATAGTTCCCATTGCTTGTAACACCAGAACAAAGCAAAGCTATCAAATTAGCTGCATAACAATCTCAATTATTGATAAAACGTAAATCTTACCTGACGTCAGCCATTTCCTTAGTGACAGAAGGCTCACACCAGTGATTCACATCTATCCTGCCTGTACCATCATCGAGAATGAAAGCTACATCTGTGATCCGTTCAGTCTTATTCAACACGCGTCCAACAAACCTAACCTGCAGTACAAGTTCATTACAACAGTTTACTGATATTTGCCGATGAACATAAGGACAAGCTGATCAATGAAGAATTGTCTGAAACTATATGGACAAGATTTCGCACATGACAAAACAACACAAATAGAAAGAAGGACATTTCACATATTGGGAAATATTTTGCCCAAAAAAAGTATTTTGTTACAACCCGATCATACATATTTCCAAGAGAGCTTTTTCAACCGGTCAAATTGAGTTAGAACAAGTTATTTTTCTACCCAACTAGAAATATAGCAATGAGCAAATATTCACGCATCCAAGCACTCGACCCTAAAGCAACAATCTCGCGGTGCTAATACACGAAGGGAAACGGTAAAATTATTGGTTGCAACTGCATCATCCAAATTTATACAATCCTTGCTGAACGAAACTTTTTTTTATATATTATAAACCAAGCTTCATCCGACGAGCCTAATATCCGTACCGTGGACACCTCAACTCCATTGACGGCGAAATTGGACATGTCGTCACTGGAATGTGCCGCGTCCATGATCTGCTTCACGGTGAGCGGTAGCAGCCCCTGCGCGCTCCGACCCTGACACACCACACCGATCGCTCACAGCGGCGTTAGGGAATCTGTGCCAGACCAAATAAAGGGAAGCACGGTCAAACAAACTGGAGAGAGTTCGGAGGGACCTTAGAGAGACCGCCGCCGCCGCTGCTCTGCGGGACCGCGGTGGACTGCGAGGGCATGAAGCCCCCACCGCTGAAGAGTGCGTTGGCGTTCGTGGCGCCCCCGCCGGCGCCGTCGTACCGCCCCGCCCCGTCGTACCGCCCCGCCCCGTCGTATGGTGCACCGTCGTACTGCTCGCCGCCGTCGTACATCGTCAAGGTGCGTAAAGCCCTAAGCCCTAGCCTTGCTGAGGAGGAGGGGGAGGGGGCGAGGGGAAGGGGGAGGGGCGTGGTTTGGACGCGCGTCGCCGACCGGTGAGCAGTAGGGGACTAGGGGGCCGACGGTTGCGTGTGCACGCGTCGCCTCGGGTGGGACTGTGGGAGGCTTCTGCGGCAAGCCGCCCGCGCCGTTGGGCGTTGGCCCCTTGCTATGCGCGCTCCCAGAGTTTGATTTTCGATTTGGGACGCGGGACCTGCGACGGCGAGCGGCCAGTGGCGCGCGGCTACACTGTTTGGAGCGCATAGCCGACGGAGTTGGCGACGGCGTCGCGTTTGCCGGCTTCTCAACCTTGATCATTTCTCTAGGCCGTGAAACTCACGCGTGCCAATTTGTTCAGAATCTCCTCAGACAACATGCAAAGCCTCGGCGGGCGGCCGGACCGTTCCGTTTTGTTAGATTAGGGGTATGTTTGGATGTGGATGGCAATCAGCTCGCTAAGCCGCCGCAGGCACCCATGCATTGGTAAGAAAGAAAAAAACTACACCGCTACTCATGTACGTTGGTGAGCAAATTTTAGAACGACTTCAAATGAATGACAAATCGCTGTCGGTGCGGGTGGGCACGTTAGCTTTTGGCGAAGGAGAGTCAGCGTCGATCCAAACTGCGCCCAAGGGGGCAAATCATAAGCGTAAAAAATAGAGGGCAAAATTACCAAAAGAAACACGATAGTTTTATTTTAGTTTTTCATTTTTAACAGTTAAGTTAAAATTGTTTGATTTTAACTAAATCTAAAATACTTATATATTGAAATCGAAATAGTGCTAGAATCACCAATAAATAAATCCACCCCTTCTCACATCCTTTGTTTTTCGAATGCTCAAAAAAATTGCGCTTAAAGGCTCTTTTGAAACGCAGGATTTTTGTAGAAATTGTGTAAAAATTTCGCAGAAATCAGTTTAATTTTATAAAAAACGCAGAAATAAAAAAAATTCTTGTCAAATTTTTTTTAGACTTAAAATGAGCCAAGTTTACTATGCTCATTTTTGGCTGTAATTAATTTGCTCCAAGATGGAATACGGTACCAAAGTTCCGGCAACCACCTGCTGCTCGCCACGTCTTGCCTCACCCCGAATACGGTACAAATATTTCTATAAATTTAATCAAATTTAATAATTTTAATCAGTCCTACTGCTATACAATGAATGCCACGACGACCGTAATGTCGTCAGGCTTCCCGCCGGTGAAGTTCGTCCCCTTCTCTTTCCTGCTCTGGGTGCTGTACGGCGTGTCTCTGTAAGAGCACCTCGCCGCCTCATGTGCAAAGCCGGCGATGAGATTTGCCATGTTCTTGGGCGAGAAGCCCATCGCGGTGCCCATCTCCACGATCCGCTCCATCTCGTCGTCCGACACGTTGTCGAAGAGCCCGTCCGTGCCCACTACCACCACGTCGCCTTCCATCGCCGGGATCTCTCCCACCGCCGCGTGGGAGATATCGGTGCCGTTGCCAGCGGCGTTGAGCTGGAAGGGGCAGCCGAAGGAGTACTGCTGCACCTGCGAGCGGTGCAGGAGCCTGCCGTCGCGGAACACAGCGAAGCCACTGTCGCCGACGTACGCCCACCTGAGCGTCCTGCCCGTCAGCGAGAGGATGACGGCCGTCGACGCCGCGGGCGTGCGCGACGCGACCGTATTCCAGTACGCGCGCTCCAGTAGCTTGCTCGGGCAGACGTCCGTGCCCGGCGGCGTGGCGGCCGCCAACTCCTGGAACTGGAACGCGTTGTGCATGAGTGCCCTAGCGAACGCGGAGGCGTCCACGCCCTGGCTACGGTACCCGCCGACGCCGTCCGCCACGCCGACCACGCCGGTGCCGGCGTGCATGAAGTGAGCGTCCTCGCCGTGATCCGGAAGGTAGCAGGACTGGAACACCATTCTCAGGTCGCGGCGCCGCGCTTTGACGTCGTAGTCGCACTCCATCGGGTCGACGCCCGGCCGGAGCAGGGCGGCGGCGAAGGCCGCGATCTCGTCCTGCTGGCCGGGAGCGGGCGGCGGTGAGGCACGGTGGCGGATGCCGAACGCGAGCCGTAGCGCGTCGGGGATCCGCGGGTCGACCTCGTGCAAGGTTTGCGGGATCATCTTCTCCATATCTGATTTTTTTTTTTTTTTTTTGGGTGCATCTTGCTAGGTTTTTATAGGAACGTGGAAGAGGTCGGCGTGTGCCGTACGCGGGTTCCGAGTTCCGACTTCCATTCGTGAAACAATCTCACAATACTAGAGATAATTTACCGATTATTTATAAAACTGCCAATTTAAGTATAATTTAAGATAACTACAGATTTGTTTTGGTAATTTTAGAAACATATGTATAAAATCTATGGTTTTGTGATAAATCATATATAAAATCTATAATTTAGATACAAAATCTGTAGTTTTATGATATATTAAATACTACAATTGTAACTTTTTAAATTATTACTTAAATATGTAATTATGGTCTAAGTTAAACTTTTCAACTTTATTAATTATAAAAAGTAGCATTTTATAATTATTGGTTCAATTATTAATATATAGGTACCACATGTGCATGATCATTTATTATAAATTATTTTGTAGTACAGTAGTTTGACTTTGATCAAACTTAAAAATATTAATAAAACGGAGAAAAAATTTTGTAGGTTTGAACAAAGTTAATTGTCGCCATCTTAGAACTATTGACGTTTTTGTATTTAAAAAACTTGTATAAATATGATTTTCTTTATTGTGATTAGTTTTATCATAAAAGATACTTTAACCATGAATTATTTTTTTTTACAGTTGTAAAAAAATTGAATAAGATGAATAGTGAAATGTGGCGCCGGAAAGTCAAAGTGACAAGAGTTTAGGGATGGAGGGAGAGGGAGTATGTATTGTGATGGTTTCAAGGCGAATCTATCAACAAGCTTTGCAAAAAAAATTTGCTATTAAAAATCAAAGTTCAAAAGGTTAACTTTGATCATATCTGAAATTGTTCTTGTATTTGCGGACATAGAGGCAGTACTAAGCATGTCAGAGAACTTTGCATGATTTTCTAATTTACATCTGTACATGGGCAATGATGCTTGTGTGACATTTTGAGACGACCTGTCTTGTACTCGTAATGACACTGTGTATCTATATTTAGAAAATTTTAAATGATTCTCAACAGTTTGATCAAAACTTGATCTCCCGGCACAGAAGAATCTAAGGATGACATTTTCAGTAACACAACTGGAAGGCAAATTTCATGGTTTCGATTTTTATTTATATATCTATGTCAATCTTGTTCACAAATAAGTCAACGTTCCTGGCAATATTCCTTGCTGCGCCAGCCATGATAGTTTCCCTCAGCTCTTTCACCTTCTTTTGCAAATGCGTCCCCTCATCGCCTTCCATGACCCTCTCGATGCAGTCCTTCACATCACCATGGTCCGTGCCGGTCAGAGGGATCCCAGCCTCCCACCATTTGACGATGTACGCGGAGTTGATGAACTGGTCACCAGAGATCGGGTAGCATATCATGCGAACTCCACATCGGATAGCCTCAAGCACCGAGTTCCATCCGCAGTGCGTGATGTAGCACCCGACGGACTCGTGCTCGAGAACATCCTCCTGCGGCGCCCACGACACGATCCTTCCAAGCTCGGCGACGTCATCTGCGAAGTTTTCCGGGAGGCCGGCTCGCCACGACGGATGGTCCTTGAGAACCCACAGGAACGGTCGGCCGGCGGCCTCCAAACCGCGCGCGAACGCGGTTATCTTGTCCGGTCCGATCGGCGCGACCCAGCTCCCGAACGAGACGTAGATCACCGACCCGGGACGCTGCCGGTCCAACCAGTCCATGCAGACGGAGTCTGCCTGCCACATGGTGCCTGCAGTACTCTTCCTGCATGATAAACACGACGAGCCAATATCTTTTGGTCGATCCAACGAGTCATTGTTAAACAGCGGACCAACGTGGAGGATGCGCTGGCCCTGAGGTGGATCGAATCGGCCGGAGTCGTCACCGGCGTCTTCGCCGGCGAAGGAGTTGACGAGGATGGAGCGGAGGCTCTTGGCACGATCCATGGTCCGGAGCCAGAAGGCGAACCTGGATTGCTGGGATGCTGCGTCGCCAACGAGCCAGGGCAGGTCCTTGTTAGTCAGTTCTAACTTGGCCGGCAATAGGCCCAGCTCCTTAATCATGCTGCACTCTTTGTCTTCATCTTCTCCGTTGGCATGTTTTTGCGACGATAGTACTGGGACACCTACGTTCATGTCACAAGTAAGGACAGTACGTAAACTGCGCAGTAGCTGGGATTCGACAATGATACAATAGACAGCATGCTGATGATGAACAACGCCCACAGCACAATCAATACCTGATTTCGAGATGAAGCCCTTGCTGATCAGCTCCGGGATGGCCGCCACGACGCGGTAGCTCGCGAACATCACCGGCCAGAACCCCATGGCCGGCACGCCGCACCGCGCGGCCACGGGGAGCGCCCATGACGCCAGCACGTCCACGACGAGGCTCACAACGCCGCCGCGATCAGCCAAGCGTCGCTGCGTCGCCGCCAGCATGCCCTCCAGGTGGCCCGGCATGTGGTCCTCCATGGCGTGCACGATGCTGGCGAAGCCCGGTGGCTCGTCGCCGCCGTCGTCAGGCACACCGCTAGGGATGGCCGCGAGGAAAACCCCAGCGACTACCCCCATGCGGCGGTGGACGAAGTCCGGCACGGCGACTGTGACCGTGTCGACGTCGCCGCGGACCGCGAGGGCGCGCGCCAGGTATAGCATCGGAGTGATGTGCCCCTGCGCCGGGAACGGCACGAATATGATGGTGCGCTGGCGTTGCCCCCTCGCAGGTTCGGCCCCCATGCTGCTGTGTTGGTGGCTGTGAGTTCCCTAGCTATGGAATTAGCAAGAGGTGCAGGGTTATATAGAGTGCAGGCGAGGACTTCGATTTGTCTCTCGTATGCGGTGGTAACGTGGTCATCGCTTTCCCTGCATCGACACTTAACAATGCGTACTGTCAGAATGTTAAAAAAAAGTGTTTATTTTCTTTTGTTAATCTAGCGTTAGTTGGGGAAAATGGCATATGTTTCACGCTTTGACGAATCTGTGCGTTGGAAACTCTACAAATTCAACTCCAATCAATCCGTCAAATAGGGACGTTGGGTCGTTGGCCTCAAGCGCCACTACATCTAGTACTACTAGATTCTTTCACATCGTGATTTCAAAAAAAAAAAAAGATTCTTTCACATCGTCAAAATAAAACCAAGGTGGATCGTCATCATCGAAATTCTTCTTTTGTCGAGGTCATAACATCGCAAAAGTTTACTACTACCGTGCGCATTTGAATGGGCGGGTTTGACCGTTCATCTTATTAATTCGTGCAGTCCTGAAAGTCAAGTTAGTCAAGTCGTTCTTTTTATTCGTGCAGTCCTGGAAGCAAATCTCGAGGCACGTGAGTGATCTGTTCATGACAGTGAAGTGTACCAACGCTAGTCCAAATGCAAAGCACCAAAATTACCAAATGACTTGTTGGCAAGAGAGACGAGTACTCCGTATTTGTTGGCACCAAAATTAGCAAATGACTTGTTGGCATTTTGCTGAAGGCATTCCTAAAGAAACGCCTTTGATTCGCTATATTGCAAGGTGATTTCAGAAAGAAAAAAAAAAGAGTTTAGAAAACTTAGTTCTAGAACTGAGTTAGAAGACTTAGTACTAGAACTGAGTTTTGTTAGCAGTGATTTATAGTCTCTGGTACTATTGTTATTCGGTTCCAAAAAATAAAATGTAACAATGTACTCCACTCGAAGACTCCGTTTGGATGGATTTTGGATGAAACTATACTTAGAATATAAATCTGGATGGTTTTATTATTCACAAATGATTGTATGGTCTGACTTTCGAAGCATTGCTCAAAAGGGCCTCTGTGTATATTCGAGGGTGTTTTAAGCTACAACTCTGAAGGTATGGGAACACACTCTTGAAACGCCTGCAAAAGCCTTTGAAGGAATTGCTAGAAATGCCTTTGATTTGGATTTTTGGAGGTGTTTCACCAAAACGCCTTCAAAGACGCTTAATGAGATGATTTTCGCTCTAAAATGCCTTCAGAGAGTTGTAGAGGCGTTTTTGGAATGCCTTGTAAGGACTGATGTGTTGTACAGTAGTGGCTAATTGTTTAGGAATTCCTTACATTGTTACAAGATCGAGTCATCTTGAACTTGACACTTTTCTTTAAAATAAAAAAACTATGGTATTTTTTATGAAGATTCTTATTACTAGCAGTCATGTTATTTTCCCTCTAATATGGTATAGGAAGTCAACATGTAAATTGAAAAGAGAGATTTGCAATACAGTGCTATGTATGACAATTTTAACAGTCTCACTGTAGCTTTTCATGGAAAATATATCATAATACATAACTATTTTACTCAAAATGATTTATTATTTTAATAGATATTGTTCAAATTAATTTTTTTATTTCGATCAACCTATGTAAGCTTTGTATTTGTGAACTGACATAGTACTTCTTATTAACAACAAAGAAGAAAACATGATGGTCAAAAGCATGGTCCAAGTAAGTTACATGCATGTAGCAACATAAATCACAATCTTCTTTCACAAAATATTATTTGAGATGTCATAAAATTAGTTTCCCAAGCACATGGTTGTCTCTCTTAATCGCATCAGTAAAAGTTTCGAGGTTCGTCTTTGCAGTACATCTCGCTCCGCCCATCGTGACTCTCTGCCTCAACTCGTCCACCTTCTCCTGCAAACGTCTGCCGTCTTCTCCTTCCACGATCCTCTTGATACAATCTTCCACGATGCTTCTGTTGGTGCTACTAAGCTTGATCCCTATCCCCCACATCTTAACAATGTACGCGCAGTTGATGAACTGGTCACCGGACACAGGGTAGCACAGCAGACGAACCCCATGCTGTATGGCCTCCATGGTCGAGTTCCACCCGCAGTGCGTGAGGAAGCAGCCCACTGCCTTGTGCTTCAGGACATCTTCCTGAGGTGCCCATGGGACGATCTTGCCCCGGCCGGCCACCGCCTCCGCGTATCGATCCGGGAGGCCTGCCCGCCACGACGGTTCGTCCTTAAGCGTCCACAGGACCGGCAGTCCGGTGGCCTCCAGGCCGAGCGCGAGCTCACGGATCGCATCTCGCCCGATCGACGCAACCCAGCTTCCGAATGAGACGTAGATTACAGATCCTGCATTCTGCCGGTCCAGCCACTCCATGCAAGTTTCATCCGACTTCCACATGCTAGGGTTCTTGAGCCGCGGCGACTCATACAAGCTGTTATCTTTGGTAGTGCGATCAAACAGTCCGTTGGTTTGCAGTGGCCCGACTTGGAGAATCCGTCGGTCTTGCGGTTGTTCATGCTCGCCGACGTTTTCGCCGGGGAAGCTATTGACAAGGATGGGGTGGAGGATCTTTGCACGGGTCATTATCTTGCGCCAGAAGGTGAATCTTGACCTCTGGCACGCTTCGTCGCCCACGAGCCACGGGAGTTCTGAGGTACTTAACCCTAGTTCTGCAGGCAATACACCGAGGCTACTGTCTCCAATCAGGTGGTCTTCGTTTACTTTAGCTCTATTGTCAGCCAATAGTTTTGTCGATATGGGAATGCCTACATGTGACAGTAAACAGAGCAAATAATTTTGTAAGAACGGACTTGTACACCTCTCTATTGTAAAATACAGATAGATCTGCTGAAAATAGTACTATTATTCATCAGTATATAAATGTGTAATCCCATCTGATTCATACTCTCTGACCTGTGATAGAATTGTATACCGTTAATGCTTGGAGCACTATGCGCCTTCGACATTTGAACTCAAATTCAGAGGGGGGTTGGGGGGGGGGGGGGGATGTTGGAGACTTTCTAAACAAATATTTTTAGCAACTTGAAGGTGTCACATAACAGTTTTATAATAGTTGAAGCTAAAATCAATTGTTGCACCATGTGTTGCCACGGTACCTGCAGGTAGTTGACCTTCTTGGGTAAACCATACGCGGCATCTTTTCGCAAACATCAATATGATGGTACGATAGAAACTCTTTGCGATTCATCATTTTTCTGGATCTATCTTTGCACCAAGATGAAGTATCTAATTTAGTTAAGTACAGTTAGAACTAACTGCTGGTACTGAGAACGTAAACAAGGACCATTTATAGGTTCAGCTCTAGCTATATGCGGCACCCAGCTACGGTGCATTGGAGTTTGAAGCCTAACCGCCGTAAAGGATAATGCTACATGAATAAGATATACTCCTATGTAGCTAGTATGGATCCAAAGAAGGATAGTACCAAATTACGTAACAATTAGCAATTGTTTTTTTGTCGCAGGGGCATGTGAGAAGCACGATACCAGTACATGCCGGACTGAAGTCATCATTTGAATCTAGCTAATAAGAGCAAATATCAAATACGAGATCAGATGCGGCAGCCGGCAAGGAACTAGAACGAGATGGATGCTGTACAATGCATGGTCGCACGCAGGACGATCACATACCGCACTCTAAGATCAGCCCCTTGGCGATGAGCTCCGGGATGGCCGCAACGACGCGGTAGGTCGCCAACATCGCCGGCCAGAACCCGACGGCCGGCACGCCGCATCGCTCGGCCACGGGGACAGCCCACGAAGCCAGGACGTCGATGATAAGGCACGCCACGCCGCGGGCCGTCGACGCGCGTCCCGTCAGCATCTCCTCCAGCCGTGCAGGCATGTCGTGCTCCATGGCGTGCGCGAAGCCGGCGATGCCCGGGGGCCCACCGCTGCCGTCGTCAAGGACGCCGCTAGGGATGGACGTGAGCTCCACGCCGTCCTGGCTGCTGGCGCCGACGATGCGGCGGTGGATGAAGTCGGGCACGGCGACCGTAGCCTCAACGCCGCGCATGGCGAGGGCACGCGCCAGGAGCAGCATCGGGGAGACGTGGCCCTGTGCCGGGAATGGCACGAGGACGACGGCGGTGCGGCGGACGGGCACGGGCTGCCGCTTGGCGCCCATGACGCTGGTGGTGCGGATGTTCGATGGTCGCCCTTGTGCGCGTCGGTGGACTTCAGCTAACGCTGGCTTCACGGGGCCGCGCGGCCTGGGGTTGATTTTCCTGCTTCCTTATTGGCCAGTCGTCTCTCACCTCCTTTGACATTCGTTCATTTCTTTTACTCATTTTTGAGATACACTATTTATCACGTATCAGTCCCTATATCAGTAACTAATACGCGCTAACACATCAAAATATATATCAAAAGCATACTTCGAATAAAAAGATATACCTGATACCGAACCTTTAGCAGCAACTCGATGAGAATTAAAACAATCCACAACCAGTTGACTAGCTAGAGGTGAAGCAAACAGCGAAAAATATGACCCAAAGCCACAAACAAACTTAGAAAGCAGAACGAAAAACTCAGCACGTCGTCGTCTTCTACGAATCTTCTCTTATCTAAAACCACAATTACAAATTGTTAGTACATAAGGTACTCAGCAAGCTCTAACACTAAGCAGAAGTATATATGAATGCACATTTGACTGTAGCAAAAATTAGATTAAAATATCTTCTTTTGCAAAAGTACAGTTTTATACAAGGTTAACTACAAAAGCTTTGAAAAATAGATCACAAGATATTTGTTGCCCATATTTTATTAGATTAGTTCTGGAAGAGATGTTCATCAATTTCACCAGTACCAAAGTTTTAGTTGGAGAGCTGACACGCAACCATACCGTCCGCTGGCACACGGTCTTCACTTTTCAAAACATAGTCACCTACACCCACTCACTTCAACAAAGATAATAACGAGACTAATCAAAGTGAGTCCAAGCTATAGTGTGTCAATACCGTAATAACGACCATTTCGGATGAATTATATCGAACGGTTCATAGCTAAGCGTTAAATTGGATCAAATCTTAGCCGTGGATTTTGATTCGGGCGGTGGAGATTAAATCGGCTAACAGGGGGGCTTTCTTTTAATCTCCCGCGTCTGTGCCTGATCGGACGGCTGGGAGGCGGCACTGGCTGGCCGACGGCTAGAGCGCTGGCCGGACATGAGCAAGGCGGTGGCGCCTCGCCAGAAACACGAAACTCGTGTTCCGGTGGCCGAACCTTGACGAGAAAAGGCCCGCGAGAACGAGGAGGTCACACTGCACTCACCTAAGGGGTTCTCGGGACTTGGGGAGCCACGGTTGAGGCTGTCGATGAAAGGGGGCGGAGCTTGGCGTCGAGTGCTTGGTGCTGAAGGTGTTGCAGCGGCGAGAACAAGCTCCGGCGACCGGGGATCGATTGGGGAGGTTGCCGTGGAGCTTTAGGCGTCGAGAGTGAAAGGAAAAGCTCTACGGAGAGGGCGAATCGAGGCGGCGCAAAAAATGGGGAAAAGTGAGTTCGAGAGAGAGAGAGGTTTTGGGCGCGGCCTGAGGGAGAGGAGCATCTCGGGGTCCTCTATTTATAGGCGGAGAGGGTCGGTAAGGCAAGGAGAGTCTTCAATTCCAGCGACGGGGCGTTGGCTTCGACCGGTATGGCCCGGCTGTGGCGTCCCAGTGCGGAGTGGGAGCGTGACGAAGGCGGCATGGGTGCGGCACTGTTCAGACGTCAAGGCGGAGAGTATGGGCGGCCACGCAGTTGATGAGACGCTACGGTGGAGGTAATGCGACGACGGCTTTGAATGAGGTTAGGCGAGAAGTGGCGGGGCGAGGCGGGGCTCTGTGGCGCAGCATCGTTCACACAACAGGATGACGTGGGCGCACACGGGGGTGACGACAATGTGCGCGGTGTTGACCAGGACGGCGGCGGCCTGCGCCGCGCAGACATCACGGCGGCGCGCGCGGTGCACGGGGCGTGCGTGTCGGTCAGAGGAAGAAGAAGCCGGCGCGGCGGGCTGGGCCGCGCGCGAGTGGGAGGAGGCGGCCTGTTGCGGAGAAAGGCTGGGCCGGTTGTCGGCTGCGCGCAAATGGGCCGGAGGGTTAGTGCTGGGCTGGAAAGGAGAGAGGGAGAGAAAGGTTGGGCCCAGAATCAAAATTTAAATATTTTCAGAGTTTTTTTTTTGATAAATGGGGATTGAATAATTTGTTATGAATTTTGATCAAATTCAAATGAATTCAGGAAATTAAGATTCAAACAAAACAAAATAAACAAAAGAAAGAGTCAATCACTTGACCATCACTTAGTTTTTATATTTGGAAACTTTTCAAATTAAGAGTGGTTTAAATTTACATGAGATTTTATCTTTTGAGTAAGATAAGAAAAGGAAATTTGTTAGCACTTTGTTAGAAAATTTTAAATTTCGATTTCTAGTTCTTGGTTAAATTTTGAGGATATCACATCATTACGATAATATTACGGTTTGTTAAGCACGAAGTAAACGCTTCTGGAAATATGTTTGACATCACTTGAACACTCAATTAAATCGACTTGTCAACGTGCTGTTGAGCTGTCGAAACGCAAGCTCTTCTTCTATATTTTGTTAATTCCCCACGGTCGGCGCTGTGGCACATGGTTCCTGCTATGGTTTGGGCTTAGCTTGAATGATAGAAACTCTCGTTTTGTTTTGTTAACACCATGAAGTCTGGCATGATTAAGTATGGTTTGGGCTTAACAAGTTCTATAAGCTCTGAAAGTGGATGATTTGATTGATTGGAAATTACGATCGAACCACGTATTTGATAGCGAATCTATGACGCAGCAGTTCTGAAAATGCGCCACAACAAACAGGTAATTGGTGACCAATATAACTTTTATTGCAATATTCAGCACACATGTAACACATGCCTAGCTAAATGGACGGAGAGTCCATGATATTATGTCACAGGACTTAATCATGACGGCCCGAAAGAGGAACCGAATCCCCTGCGAACTGCAACTCACTGCATATGGCTGGCACGTGGGCCATGGGCCCTCTGGGTAGCCCACATATCAGTGACGAGGAAGGCATGGGCAATTCGGCAGGTGATCTCATTCCCAAAAGAGTGGTTTCTACTAGTATAACACACATCAACTATCGATTTTAGGCCAGCCACGCTACAAAACTATGGTAAAATATATATTCAAACAGCAATACATCAGCTAATGAACAATTCACTTGATCTTAAAATCCTGCGAGTCAACCCATAGTCTGGTTACTCGATTTTGTAGTTAGACCCAAAGTGCAATTCATGTGGTAGCTGAGAGAGGTTGTATTGCCTCAAAGTACACCAGAGGCCCATCAAGGATAGCACAAAGCCACAAGGCCCATAAAAGGCAACATTGATGGTGGTTGCCTAGCTGGCTGCACGCCCAGTAAGAGAGTCCTTTGGTTTAGCTGCTTTCTGCCAGTTATTTTGAGAAAGTAATTTTATGTTAGTTTAAAAACAAAAACAGATCTATACTTATTTTTGCTGTCTGTCAATGTCGGTTTATATATATTGTATCATTATAATTATATTACATAATTGTAATTATAATTATATATAACTATATATTACTATAGTTACAATTATGTAATATATAATTATAATTATGTAATATAATTATGATTATATATAGTACATAATTATAATTATATATAAGTATATAATTAAAATTATGTATAATTTTATATTACATAATTATAATTATATATTACTATAGTTACAACTATGTAATATAACTATAATTATATTATAATTATATAATAATAATAATTATTATTGTATATATATACATATATTATCTTATAATTTCACAATCTCACAGCTGTTTTAAACCAAACGACTTTTAGCTTTCTCACCGTTTATATTTTACAGCTGTTTTTTTCATGGCTCAGAGCTCACAACAGCTCAATCAAACACAGCCCAAAATATGGAATTGTCACACGGCGTATAGGTATACGTGAGGAAAAGGACCGAGCAAAATATCTTTTTCCACCGGTGCACGGCGTTGCAGCTGCTGGTATTCGGTACTCTGTGGTTAGCCGGCTCCCTTGGACGACGAACGATGCTGCGACGCTTTCCAACTTTCCACGATTCCATCGCCGGCGGCAAGATGTGGAGGCGGTTCCTTATTGTACGCATCAGGCTCACCTAAAGAGATTATTTTTTGGCTCGTGCTTTTGTAAATTACTAGGCAAGTCTACTCAAGGACTTAACTAAGGAGAATCTTATTCGAGGTGTTGAAGGACTTCTTCGGACCATGACGGAGGTGAATGGATCTCATCTTAACTCTGGAGGTTCCAACCGCACGAGGTGTCGTTTGACTGAAGTTAAAGAAGATACTACAGGCACTACCGACCAGGAGGACGGTGAGGAAGACCAGTCGCCTCTGATCTGAACTTTAGTTGTTTTGGTTGTTCGTTGTTTGCGAGTCTAGTTATCTGGAGCTTGTCTGAGGCCGTGATGTAATAATGTCTTTTTGGTCTTGCCTGTGCTAGCATCTGCGTATGCGTAGCTAGTGCATCTTTTGCGCCCTTCACTTTTGATGATTGGGTTTTTCCGTTTGTTGGTCCGGTTGAGATCCTCGATCTCAGAACTCATGTTTGTTTCCGTTATGCTATAATGAAAAGGGCTCATCCCGTTTCGGAAAAAAAAGAAGGCATCAGGCTCCGACGCGCGCTGGCCCGGTACGGTGCCCCGGCGCTCCGCGTAGCGCGCCACATCATCGCAGGCCTCGGCACCACGAGCTGCTCATCTGCACCGGACAAAACTACCGGGACCTGCCGAGTTGGACTTGCCTCGGCCACCGATTTCTGGCGCTCGAGGCTACGAAGCTGATGACGTTTTCATTTTTTGAACGGACCTGGAAGTTTGGTTTGGCCTGGAAGCTGTCCGGCCGGGCACCAGCTTCCCTTGCCGCGTAAACTTTGCCTCGAGGAAAATTTATCACGTTAGTTCGGATACCGGCGTTAACGTTATGGTTTAAGAAAAAATATTAACATAAAAAAATAAAAAATCATATATTAAAGTCCTATTTAAGTAAAGCTCTAGCTTTTAAAAAATAGTTTCAACTCTGACTTTTTTTAAAAAAAACTTTTATAGCTCTATCCTTAAAAACATTTGTTAGAAGCCTTTCTCCTTTGGCTTCTTCTGTTTTTTAAGTGGATGATATAGACAATTGTCCATACTACCTTTGTACATTGGAATTGATTTTTATATCCATTGAACCTTAACAAATATATTATGTATCAAATTAATTATTACAAAAATACCAATTAATTGCTAATGGTCTACAATTGAATAGTCAAGTGGAGGCGGCCGATGGCCAGGTCGCGCTGCCAAGAATCCATGCTACCCTTGTACATTTGGAATTAATTTTTTTATACCCATTGAACCTAAATAAATTTACAATTTGAAAAAAATAATGGTATATTACATATCAAATTAATTATTAGAAAAGGTATCAATTAATTGCCCATGGTCTCCGATTGTCGAGTGGAGGTGGCCGACAGCCAGGTCACGCTGCCAAGAATCGGTGCGGTGGCCAGTCGTGGAGAAATGAACAAACAACCTTCGTAAGTTGCGGCTGAGTGGTTAGACGACAGAGGGAAGGGCAGCGAGGAGATGAGGATTATTGTTCTTGAGCAGATTGGGGATGTTTTTGTTCGTCAGTTAATATTAATATTAATTCAAACTGTCTTATTTTATTTTTCAACAACTTTTTTATCTTATATATTTTGTTCCGATTAGTTGTGTTTTATTAACTAATAATGACTCGTGTAGTTCAAAATCTAAAAGATTTGAAAAAGTTAATCCATTAAATTTGTAAGAGTCTTTATAAAATTTTTTTATCTGTCAGATTTGTAAAAAAAAATGATTTTGAATGCATTTTTCTTATATATATATATATAATCTAATATGTCTTTGTTAGAAACTTTTACCATGGGTATGTAGAAAAAAATTATAATTTTTAAGGAGCAGTAAAGATTATTTAACATTTTATCGTATGTACATAAAAAAAAAAGAAAAATTATAATTTTTAAGGAGAAGTAAAGATTAAGAGTAGAGATTTCGCCGATCGAACGTTGGCAGCGTCAGATATTTCCCAAACAAGGAAAAATATCAGACGCATGTGGCCGAATTCGCCGAACCTGGACACGGAAACAAATTCTCAGCAGCCCAACAATTCTCACTTCACTTCCTCGCTCACTGACTCCCTCACTCTTGTGTGGCCAAATTGTTTCTTGCGAAGCAGGCAAATCCAAGAGGCCACTAGGCCAGCCGGAGCGCAACCAACTGCGACGTGCGAACACGGAACAGGAAGACGAGTGCCCCACTCCATCCCAACACCGACCCCAAGGAAAGATCGGCGGCTCGCTCGGAACCGCACCACCGTCTCGATTCCTCCGCTTCCGCCGTCGCGGCGCACGCCTCAACCGGCTCACCCTATCCGTTTCCTCCTCTTATCGATCCTTATAACATCCTGCCTTCCTCCTCGTGGTCGTCCCCCGCCCACGCCCACCACCACCGGCCGGCCACCCACTCCGCGTGTCGCCTCAGATCCCCCCCTGCCCCAACGCGTCCGCCGCCATGACGCCCTCCGCCGCCCTCGTGCTCGCCCACCTAACCGCTGGAGCCGCCGCGCTCCCGGCCTCCGCGCACAGGCCCAGGCCCGGGCCCAGCTCCGTGGCCCTGCCGGCTGCGCCCCCGCGTCGGCTCTCCCTGGCGGCGCCCCCGCGGGCCTTCTTCTCCTCGTCGCCCTACCAGCCGCAGCAGCCGTCGGGCTTCTCGCCGCACCGCGAGTACGGCCTCGTGCCCATGGTCATCGAGACGACCTCCCGCGGGGAGCGCGCCTACGACATCTTCTCGCGGCTCCTCAAGGAGCGCATCGTCTGCATCCACGGGCCCATCGCCGACGACACCGCCTCGCTCGTCGTCGCGCAGCTGCTCTTCCTCGAGTCGGAGAACCCACTCAAGCCCGTCCACCTCTACATCAACTCGCCCGGCGGCGTCGTCACCGCCGGCCTAGCCATCTACGACACCATGCAGTACATCCGCTGTCCCGTCACCACGCTCTGCATCGGCCAGGCGGCCTCTATGGGCTCGCTCCTCCTCGCGGCCGGGGCGCCCGGGGAGCGCCGCGCGCTGCCCAACGCCAGGGTCATGATCCACCAGCCCTCGGGGGGTGCGCAGGGACAGGCCACCGACATCGCCATCCAGGCCAAGGAGATCCTTAAGATGCGCGACCGCCTCAACAAGATCTACCAGAAGCACACCAAGCAGCCCATCGACAAGATCGAGCAGTGCATGGAGAGGGACCTCTTCATGGACCCGGAGGAAGCCCGCGACTGGGGGCTTATTGATGAGGTTATTGAGTTCCGGCCCGCCTCGCTCATGCCGGACGGCCTCGGAGGCGGAGGCAATGACGTGCCCAGCCTCGGTGGCGGTGGGGGCGGACGGGGAGGGGGTGTCGAACCCTCTGCTGTTTGAGGATCGACCAAAGGTGAAATCATTTTCGTGTCTGTTGTCTGTTATTATATGTATGATTACCACAGAAGGTTAATCTTATTGTTCTGGTAGCCGAGGCGTCCGGCTCCCCATTCCCCTTGTTGCTTCAAATTGTGATAATTATTGTGACATTAAGGAGATGTTGCCATCCCATTGATACTGATAAATTGACACACTGTTGTATGTCTTTACTATATGTGCCATTCCATTATCTAGCGTGAAAAATTCTTATCTGCTTGCTTTAATTCTAACCATAAATTCCCATCTTTATATCCCTATTAGTGACAATTAAAGATTAGTAATAGTTTCTATAGGATGTTCATGTTACATAAATTGACTTCTATATGCTTTTTATCTCTAGTTATATGTATGACAATAACATTTTTCTTCACCTGCCCTGGTTGCTTTGGCCTTACCTTCTGTATTTTGCTAACCATATCTTAGATGTGTGAAATATGAATGAAAATCACAGTGTTCTGTTTCTCTATAATTTTAACTTCCTGCTTTCTGGACCACTCAAAGAGGCTTCAGCATTATTTTACTGTCTGATCAAATGATATTTTTAACAGAACATCAGGGAATTCTGCTCAGTTGATTGCTTATGCTGTTCTTCACAACTGGGAGGATTAGTTAAATTGCTTTTGATACTGATAAATGACACAATACTATACAAGTGTTATTCCATTCCCAAAGCTTTGAAATTATCATCTCATTTATTTCTTCCATAGTTAATGTTCTTGTTTTCCTTCCTATCAGTGACCACAGGAGTAGTTCCTATTTATTAAAGATGTTATTAATGTCACACAAATTACTAGTAGTTGGTATGAATTTCTCTCATATTTATATGTTTCAGTTTTTTTTTCATGTCCTGATTGCTTAGGCATATATTGCATGTTTTGCTGACCTACCCATCGTGTGAGGTATGATTGAACAGTGTAATGTTCAATAGCCTCAGTGTAATTGTACTACTACTACTGCACATTTGTTTAGCTTCCAGTCTGTCTGTTCTGGATCCTTTCGGTTTTTATCCGAACACACCATGTGGAGCTGACTGTATGTTCTGTTATGAAAGTAATGGAAAAGGGAGCTCTTCCAGTTCGAAAAAAATATTAATCTTCCAGGGGGTTAAGTCACACAATTTGCAGATGGGTTTAAGTTGCTTAGTTGGTTTTACTGTAATTTGGTCTCCAGGTCAGACAAAGTCTGTCTCATAATCTATCTCCGGTTTGAGCTATCATTGGAGTACATTGCAACTGTTCATACAAAAACTATATTAGACTTTTGTGGTGTTATAGTTCCAACTAACTGAACCTTATTAATTCTTTGCTGAAACTTGTTGCCGGTTGTGCTTAAAATTGAAGTTGAGTTTGTATGTACTAATATCTATACCAGCTGCATGCAGCGGGTTGTCACCACCATATATGGCTCATGCGGAGCTCAATAAACCATGGAGCTACGCTTTGATGCCCTAGACTATAAGAAATTTATGGAAGTGGTGTTATTGTTTGGTTAGGCATTGAACTGTGCAATTTGAGATGCAAATTTAGCATATATTGTTGAATTGAATATTGTTATCACATATTGGAGTGCATTCAACCAGACTGTCCTTGACGCCTTCTAAACTCAGATGCTCTCTGCAACTTCCATTGCACCAGTTAAAATTATGCAGAACCCCTGATTTTTACAGCTCCATGTGAAGAGCAGTACTACCAAGGTGCTAGGTAAATTGGACAAATGAACGAAGCAGATTGATTTGACAAAGGCCTTGTTCAGACCAGGCCGAATTCTTGCATACAGCTGTTAGAGAAAATTTTGGAGATGTTGATTCTCTGTACAGTTTATGATCTGCTGAATCATTTTATTGAATACTTGCCCGCGCTCAGGTATTGTTCCTTATTTCTGAGTTCGAAGCAGTTTTGCCCCCCTCAGATTCAATGTTGAGAGCTTGAAATTATGTCTCACTCACAATAGGAAGGGCTTGAATCATAACTGGACGTTGGATGCCGTGTCAAAAGATTCAACTGAATTTGTCACGGAGCCTTTTACTGGGGGGTGTACCCTGTACCGTGCGTTGTTTATTGGAGTACATAATTTATTATAGGAGTACATAAACAGCCTATTGCCGTCACAATAATAACGCGCCGGATGATTTACGATTACAATTGCCCGTTTCGTCTCTGTTCTCATTCAGTTTTGTACTCTTATCTGTTTCGAAAAACAAATTCGAGCAGTATAATGTCCAGTACAGCACAGGACCAGAGGTGAGAGGTTCGTTTGATTAATGTCGGTTTCTATTGCTGCGTGATTCAACTTTGTGCGGATTGTGCAGCGTTAACCAGGATTAGCAGGTTCTAGCGGAGGCCCAGAGGCTCGATATTTATGGCCCAGGAGAAAGGAAATAGATACGGCCCAAATTACCGGCCTACCTTCTCCCACGACACCGGTCGCCGCCGCCGCCTAATTCCTCGAGTGCTAACGCTTCAGTCGTGACCACCCCTCCGGCCAGCGTCCTCCCCTTCTCCCCAAGCCCGCAGAGCGGCAGAGACAAGGAGCGGCTGTCGGCGGCTACCCCTTGCCGCGCTAGGATGGCCTTCCTCTTCAACAAATTCCAAGAGGTACGTCTGCATTCACATCTCGCAGCTGCCGGCGGGTCTCCATGTGCTCCATTTCCCTCCGGTTGTGTGCTACGAAACCCACTACGAGTTCACCTAGCCCATGAAAAGGCTCAATTTCGTTCGGGTACTATGTCTAAACAGCATCTGGTCCCGGGAATGAACCGAGCACAAGCTTCTTAATGTTCATAGCGACACCTCGGATCGCTATTCCGTACCCAAAATGCCATTTTCGTTTCGTTTTCTGGATGCGTGATTGTTGTCCTCATGTTTCTTATGTAACCGGTTCAAATGAGCACAAACGTCGCGAACCATTTGTCAATCCCTGTTAGCCTGCATTGTCATTTTAATTGAATTTCTTGATGTATGATTGATGTACTCATGTTTCTTACGGTGTCATTTTCAGGCGGTCAGAACGCTTGCCAAGAATCCCATGCTTGCCCGTGATCCAAGGCACCTTCAATTTGAAGCTGACATAAATCGTTTATTTCTCTATACGTGGTCTGTGAACATCCAAAGAAATATGGTCTGTTCTCTTTTTTGTATTTGCAAGTAGACATCATGCCAGTTCAAACAATTTGATGATATTTTGTTTACTCTTTCTAGCTCTCAGTAAACAATACGAATCTCTATATTTACAGTTTCTTTGAATAGCCACATGTCTAGACATCTGCTTTCCTAAGTTTCTTTTATATGTGCGCTCAGTTATCATCGATTGGGCGTTAATGCTGAAGAGAAAGATGCAGAAGAGATTATTGACTTGGCCAGCAAAGCTTCTGTCGATCAGCAGCAGAAACAAGTGCAGGAAAATGTCCATTATCAACTTAGGCATTAATGCAAAGTGATGGATAGCTTTCTTCATCCTGATGCAATGAATGACCCGTCAAAGGATCCTTCAGGGGGAGATCATCATTCAAGGCGTAGTGGATTGAGTTTCGCTGTTGGTGGGGTTGGATCTGCAGCCAAGCAAGGTACTCTATTCTTAAGTGGTCACATTGGTACATAGCTTTCTGTAGGTATAATGTGATATAGGCTACTTAGTCAGCTGATGACTTGTTTTGGATGATCCTGTTCCATTATATATGCTACTGAGAAGTCACTTTCAACATTTTTTTGGCTCCTGAATTACTGAAAATACTTCAAAAGTATGATAATCATAGTTCATTTTCCTATATGTGGGATCAGTATTACCACATATTTACAGGCACGGCATTTCTGTTGAACTCCCAATTTATTTGTGCTTTGTAATGAGCTGTATGTACCATAATATCACATCTCATATCAATATCATTTTCTCACACTTTAGTTGAAGTTACAATGTAAGATTGTAAGGATAACTGGAGTGTTTCTTACTCTTTAATTCACACTTTCCCTTAAAACTCTAGTATAACATACTCCCTCCGTCCCTTTTTATAAGTCGTTTTGAGTTCAAGCACGAGAATTAAGAAAAGTGAAAAAGGTGGGATGTTCTGAAAACGAGGAGGAGAGAGATAGAGTGGAGATGTATTGGGAAGAGAAAAGTTGTTTCGGGAAGTGAGAATGACTTATAATTTGAGAAATTTTGAGGAGTCCAGAGTGACTTAGGGCTCCTTTGGAACGCAGGAATTGCACAGGAATTTCACAGGAATTAGTTCAATTTCACAGGAAAAGCACAGGAATAGGAAATTTTCCCTTCAATCCAAAGGAGGCCTTATAATTTGGGACGGAGGGAGTAATTTGCAGGCAGATTACATTATTGTTATGCACACCTTTTTGTTTTATGAATCCTAAGAAGTTATAAATGCTAATCTATTTGCTCTGCAGTGCAGCTGTCCCTTCTACAAAACCGTTGACTCGAGAAGAGTTGTCAAAGAAATTTAAGGATCAGTTTGGGTACACCCTTGACATCAGACAATCAGGAATTCTTCACAAGGTTGCAGGACAAGGTCTGTACCTATCTGGAGAAACTAATGTGGGTGCTGTCCTGGCCATCTATCCTGGTGTTATATATTCGCTTGCTTATTATCGATATATACCTGGATATCCAAGAATTGATGCATGCAACAATTATCTGATAACGAGATATGATGGAACAATAGTTGATGCGAAGCCATGGTGTTTTGGTGGTGAAACAAGAGAGCTATGGGATGGCTCCGATTCAGTGGATTACAGTGCTATACCAACGAAAGGCTCAGAGAGCATCTCTGATAGAGTGTGGAGAATGCTTAGCAAGCCTCTGGAGAAAAGCGTCAGGAAAACTTTTGGGGAAGTGCTTGAACGGCGAAACCCACTTGCTTTTGGTCATTTTGCAAATCACCCACCACAGGGATCAGTGCCAAATGTCATGATCTGCCCATATGATTTTCCTTTGACAGAGAAGGATATGAGAGTATACATCCCAAATATTACCTTTGGTGGTGAAGAGCCCATTACAACGAAGAGGTTTGGCTCTTTCTATTTCAAGTCTGGAGTTTCTAGTAATCAGGCTGGGGGCTCTCAAGTACTGAAGACACTAGCGTTAGTGAGCACAAGGTCCATCTGTGATGAAGAACTGTTCCTTAACTACCGGTACGGTAACTCAAAGCGGCGGCCAGAATGGTATACCCCTGTGGATGAAAAGGATAAGAGAAGATGGAGCTAATTTAGCTCTTCTGTATGGTTGTGCCTGCAATGTTTTCTTAAGACAACTTATCTATTATCTATCTGAAAATCACAACAGGGCACTGGTAAGCTTCCTGAAAGTTAGTGATATCTTTATGCTTCGTAAATACGTTTTTATTATTTGCTAGGAACTTTGAAGTGACCTTTATTGCATATAAAGGAGAGTATTTCTATAAACTCACTTTCTCAGGCTCCGCTTGTTTTTAGCACATAAAGAGCATTGATGTTACTCCGAGTTTTGCAAATCAGTCTATGAATATTATGTTGGAATTTCAATTGAGCTTTTCTCTTCAGATTACATCAGTGCCTTCCAGATTGATTTCAATCTTATTTAACTACTCAGATCCAATGAGATTTGCTTTAGAAATTTGTGATATCGTAGGAAAAATTTCTAATCCATTTCCTGCATCTAATAAATAATTTAAAATGGGCTGGAGCTTATGATACGTACTCCTACTCTATTGATTCCCTTTTTGACTAACTGTCAAACTGAGCCCTGATGTCAGATTGCTAGTTTTCGAGTTATCCTGAATTGAATAACCTCATGTTACACTGTGTGGTACTGTGGCATAACAGTGGCTTTCTTGCCCTTCAGCTATTCTTCCGTGCAAATCCCGCTTCACTGAAAATCATGCAGGTTGACTGCTGAACATATTCCATCGCTTGAACCGTACGGTATGTGGCATGTTTGCGCTTCGTTTGGGTGTGCATCAAGGAAAAATATTCAGTGCAAAGCCCATCTTTTCGGTGGAATCGTTAAAAAATTAATCTATTTAAAATTTTGAAAATTCTGAAACTTTTCATGTGTATAGATGATATGGTGAAAAACATGCACACAGAACTTCAACTCTAAAATAGACTTCTTTACAAAAAAAAATCACGGATGATGAGGAAGAAATACAGCGCAATTACTGTTTTCTTTTTTTCCCCACATCTTTCTTCACGATATGCTATTTTCATATCTTTTTAAAGCAACTGACTTTCGAATCGAATTTTTGTATGCATGTTCCTCACCATATCATCTATACAAAATCTTTTTTAAAATTGTTAAGTTTTTTGATAGGGTTTTCATGATTTTACCGAATAGATGGTTTGCACTATATATTTCTCAGGGCATCTCTGACCTATTATTATCGTGACGTTTTAGCTAGTACTAGCACAGAAAGAGCGCGTTCTTTGGTTAGATCATAAGAAATACTCCTATATATTAGTCAAATGGCTGTTCCGGAAAGCCTTGAGATTTTGCCGTGTAGATGGTGATTTTGCTTAGACATGTCGATTAAATTTAAGATAATATATACTTCTTTTGTTTTTCTTTTAAATTCAACTTTGATCATTCGTTTTATTCAAAAAATTTGCTTGAATATGTAAAATTTTAAGTTGTAATTTAAATAACTTTAATAATAAATCAAATTATATCAAAATATATAAAATTTATCAAACTTTTTTGAATAGGACGAATGATCAAAGTTGAATTTAAAAGTCAACAGCGATATTAATTAAAGAACTGAGGGAGTAGTTACTTCTGTATTATAATCTCTGTGCTTAGTTATTCACTTGCTTTCCCGGATGTCTTGGCATGCAATTAGGTGTTCATCGAGCATTGTCTGGTTCAGATTGCTAGAATCCTTCCGAATCCTCGATTGATAATATAAAAGCATCAAATCAAACGTTTGATAACCCGGGTGTAGCTATCTTGTTCTCTAGCTGGATATTTTTTTTATGGGGATCTCTAGTTGGATAAGTTGCCAAGCCATTTGGTAACAGTCGGAGTCCTCTGCATTGGAAAGATGAATTAACAGCCAGCGACAAGTGAGGCCAACCCCACCTCTCAATGACTAATAAATTTCACCATACTGTTGCATAGGATCCGTGTCCATTCGGTAATGGGACAAAGCACCGAAATTATTTTGAAAATGAACTCCTGCGCTGTCAACCTATCACTGCATGTCAGTGTGACCAATTTAGTGAAAGTGTGGCATATAGGAGGCTTTTTTACGTAGTGTAATGTCGTCAAAGGACTAGTACGGATTGGAGTCCGTTTTGGTCGCAGTTTTATTTGGTCCGAGAGGATCTAAGAAACAAAAAAATTATATAACTATTGGCAAAATGCTTAACAACTTATTTGTAAGAACGAGTCATGCAATCAGTGAATTAATGTTTTAAGAGAGGTGTTACAGTAGCCATTCATTTGATCAGATCTGATAGTTAAAAATAAAGAGTTACTCAAATGTACCAAATTAGTAGGCCTAGTAACAAAAATAATAAACTCAATACCACTTTTTAATAATCATAGCTGAGATTAATCGAGTAGGGGAAGTAGTACCTCCAAGCACATAACACGTCTCATGTTTTAAATACCAAATGAACAGCGCTAAATTGGTCAGACGTACAGCAGCACTCTACAATGATCCAGAGAGCACAAGGAGTTGGTTGCTTGCCCATCCTTGTCGATTTCACTATGCAAATATGATAGTGATGGAGCTGATCGAGCTGTGGACCTGTGGTATACCTCACGCAAGCATGTTGATACAAACTGCCATGTGCCGGCCGATGCAATGATACATTCGCTGGAATTTGGAAGCTATCCCAGTCAAAGTCGCACGACGCAGCTACCGTACGTGTCTAAAGTTCGAAAATGAACAATTAAACGATGTAGCTGAAAACGATGCGATTGCTAGCTCTACTTTTTTTTTTTGAAGACGAGCTAGCTCTACTATAAATCATCATATCGAACAGGCTAACCGGCCAGATAAATTTCTCCGGCAGTCAATGTGTTCCGTCCAGAATATACGCACTCCCTTTTCTAAAAATATGTTCGGTCCAGCCGTCCTGAAACCCACTTCGGTTTGAATAAGAACACATCTTTGCATAGACGCTTTCCTTCGGTCTTTATTCTCGTCGGCTTCTTTGCTACTAGTTTCCAACACAAAACCTTCTCCCAGGCTGGATTCCCCCCCACCCCTCCTGAAGGAATCTAATGCATGGATATGAATGTTATCATGTTATACACTGTAAAATAATTTCGAGAAAATATGTTCCTTATATAATAGTTGCGAGGAAAAATGATACTGAGAACGAATCAATAAATCTCCTTAATTGTATAATTGTTTTTAGATAAAGAATAGTATTATGATATCTGCTTTATCCCACTTATTATAAATCTAAGTCATCACAAGATAACCCTTAGGGTCATGATTTCTCGTATTTATAAGAGGAGACATACATGTATAGATGAAATTGGATCGACCTGTGAGTTCACATCTAGTTAAGTTTTACAAATCTTTATGAGTTACTGATAAAATTTGTAGTAGAAACAGACTCGCAGTTGCATCCCTAGCTACTTACGGAGTACATGGTATGAGTACAATCGTGAGCCGGCAGTGCAAGTGAATCAAGCCATCAAGGTGGCGCAGCTCGATGATTAAGGATAAACTTCTGTAGATAGAGATAGGCTTTTATGTTTAAAAACGATGACGCAATCAGCCAATCTCAACGGCGCAATACACCGTTGCCATTTATCAGCCATCGCCGCCCCAGCCTCCTCGGTTGGCTGTGTGTATATAGAGCGTTCCAAGCCGGGGATTATGTGAACGACGCACCAGCAGCCGCAGCGGTCATTACCAGCGGCGTGCCACGCATTCTCACGCAGCCCGATGGCCACCCGTCGCCGCTGCGTCTTGCTGCTCGCGCTCTCGCTCTCACTCTCGCTCTGCAACGCCGTCGCCCACGGCACTACTGTGGACGCCGTGGCCGCGGCGCAGCAGGCGGCGGACCGCGTGGCGGGGCTCCCGGGGCAACCACCCGTGGAGTTCGCGCAGTACGCCGGGTACGTGACGGTGAACGAGACGCACGGCCGCGCCCTCTTCTACTGGTTCTTCGAGGCCACCGCCAACGCCGACAAGAAGCCGCTCGTGCTCTGGCTCAACGGCGGTACGTACACGCACCCCGCGCTCTCTCCCGTGCACACAAACGTCCTAACTCTACACTTCACCGCGCTCGATCAACTCAAACTACTGCACCGTCCGCGCGTACTGTTAGTGCCTCCTTCACCACGCACTGAGTTCCAGCTCGTGCTTGTTGCTTCTTCAACAGTTCTGTGCTCCATGTTTTACTTGGAGGCTGGCCAGAGCAAGCTTTGCCGTCCTCCCCGTATTCCTTGTGATATTAAACGGCTAGTCTACGCTTGCGGAGTTTAGTGACTATAGTCACTCTGCTGTAGCCTGTAGCAACTAGCAATGGCTGTGAATTTCCTTTCTTTTGTGAGTTTGTGATCCACAAGACGTAGACATTGGAGACGGGATCGGCGCGACGCACTAGGCAGTAGCACACAGTTACGCTGGAGCACAAAATCTGCTAATCACTAATCACTATCTTAGCATCCTTCAAGGAACCACGATCGAGCATGCACTTTGCTTGCATGGCGTGGTCAGCAGTCAACACAGAGTCCGCAAAGAAGGGGGATCCATGCAACCAATGGAGCCTCGCTATGTTTCTTCCACGGGTACGCCTTGCCGGTATCTCAAGCAAGCAATGTTAGACCGAGAGTTAGTCCAAGCTAACCAGGCGCGCCGGCTGAGCTGTTCTTCGGCCCTAGGCAATATTCTTTTCTACTACGAGTAGATGGAAACGTGTGAGCTATAAGACTTACTCACTCTATTTTTTAATTAATGTCGTCGTTGACTTTTAAATTCAATTTTGATCATTCGTTTTATTCAATTTTTTTTAATAAATTTCATATATTTTGATATAATTTGATTTATTATTAGAGTTATTTGAATCACAATTTACATTTTACACATTCGAGTAAATTTTTTTAATAAGATAAATAATCAAAATTAATTATAAAAGTCAACAGCAACATCATTTTAAGAACAGAGAGAGTTACAGTGCAGAGAAAGCGAGCTCACTTGCACATCTCAGAAATAGCTCTGCAAATGGGTTCTTTCTACGCAGTTCAAATCGTGCGCGGTTATTGGCGTCTCGATCGATACGGTTTACTGTAACTTTGTGGGGGAAGTGCAGAGAATTCGAGAAGAAACTACGATGATTAGTGCGATCATGTTTCGGTTTGTCTAGGGCAGAGTCGTCCTATATAAACAGGTTAGTTAGGACCAATAACAAGGAGTATACTTTAGCAAGTCCAACCATCATTTCTGCAGGTAGGTAATTAGGACGACATGCGACAGCTCTCTTTTCAGTTCAGTTGTGGAGATAGAGAATATGCTGGCAGGTGGCGTGATCCTTTATCTGCACTATAAAAAGGCAAATTGATGTTGTTAGGACAACAAATTTGAATTCAAAAGTAACTAAAATTTGTTGTAAGCTGAGGTTAGGTTGGTAGTGCATATGCCCTGGCGCGCCACAGGGAGACAAACCGTTCTCTGTCAGTCTCTGTACGCCTGTAGAGACACCAATCGTTCGAATCCCCTTTCCGCGGTGCGCATCCGTGAACAGACAAACGAAAGCTGCTGCAGCGCTTGCCATGCTCTCTGACTCTCCCCATCAGACACTTATCTGTCAGCTAACGCACGGGCGAGCGCCCCTCGTCCGCACCGGTCGTCCTCGCTCGTTCCCATCATTCCGAGCCTGATATCTCCGTGTCTGTCACGCGTTGATCGAGCTGAAGCGAGGGCCGGGCAGGCTTCCATTCTCGGGATACGTAGAAAGTAGCTCAGCCCCTTCTGTTTGGATGGAACCGTGTACGTCAGGCCGGCGCCGCACTCGGACGGCGTACAAGACAAATGGAAGCGGCTCGATCGGCATGGTGCTTTCACGGCACACGCCCGAGAAGATTTCGCAATAGGCGCGCCGCCAAACGGCCGCCCCCGGGGACCGGCACCGTGATCTCGGTGCAGCGGGCGCGATGCAAGCGCTGCGCCCACGCCCCCACGGGATCGAAGTGGGCGGTGTAGGCAAGGCAAGCAGCGCCGCAGCGGTAAGGTCGAGTGCCGTAAGTGGGTACGGTGCTGCAGCTTGACCGGCTAGCTGCTTGCCCGCGCGCCCACCTCTGTCCTTCTCACTGCATCCACTCTGCTGTGCCGAAGCCGCCAGCTTCAGTGGACCGGTGCGGACATCAGTCGACGGCGAGATCGATGGGTGCAGGGACGCAGGCCGCTGCTTCCACTGTCTGTCTATCCGTTCGTTTGTTGCTGCCACTCCAGTAGACCAGCACAGCGGACTGGTCCATGACTATGATTGAGAGCGGGTGCGACGACTCCTGCAGTGTCGCGACGCGAACCTTTTCTGTTCACGTCGTTGTCGCGGCGGGGCTCCGTTCCCATTCTCTGCTGGGTGACGACGTGGTCTGGCCGCGGACATGCAGGGATTTTTCCTTCTGTTTTCCCTCCGTGATCTTCCTCTTGTGTAAAGATTTTCCTGAAAAAGTAGCTGGTTCAGGAGTGACACGGGCCTGACTATTGTTGCTGTTGCAGGGCCTGGGTGTTCGTCTATCGGGTTCGGCGAAGCGGAGGAGCTGGGCCCGTTCCTGGTGCAGAAGGGCAAGCCGGAGCTGAGATGGAACAACTACTCGTGGAACACAGGCACGCGCCCATCGATCTCGTGGATTAATCCATTGTGCAAGTAGTGTGTTCAGTTTGCTGAAATAAACTTGATAGAACTGTGCGCAGAGGCCAACCTGATGTTCCTGGAGTCTCCCGTGGGAGTCGGGTTCTCCTACACAAACATGAGCTCCGACCTGACGCAGCTTGGCGACAAGATCACCGGTAAATTAGTCATTCCCAAATGACATCTAAACCGAACACTCGCAGAAACTATTTGCCTTTTCATGACTCGAAACATCACTGAACGGCCTGAACCTGTCGGTATGACCGCATCGTGCAGCTGATGACGCTTACATGTTCCTGCTCAACTGGTTCAAGAGGTTCCCGCAGTACAGGTCTCACGACTTCTACATCGCCGGAGAGAGCTACGCCGGTGAGCGCCAACCTCCTAATTTAACGCCACACGTCTCCGATCCCAATCTGCTGCAGCTCAGTGATCAGAGCACACGGCTGACTGAAAAACTTGAAAGAATATTGTAACCAAAACCTCTTCTTCCCTTGCGTGGCAGGGCACTACGTCCCGCAGCTGTCGGAGAAGATCTTCGACGGGAACAAGGCCGGGCCTGAGGAGAACCGCATCAACTTCAAGGGCTTCATGATCGGGAACGCGCTCATGGACGACGAGACGGACCAGACGGGCATGATCGACTACGCCTGGGACCACGCCGTCATCTCCGACCGGGTGTACCGCGACGTCAAGGCGCGCTGCAACTTCAGCATGGTGAACGTGACGGACGACTGCGACGCAGCGCTCGACGAGTACTTCGCCGTGTACCGCCTCATCGACATGTACAGCCTCTACACCCCCGTCTGCACCGACGCCGGGTACTCCTCCTCCGCCGGACGCCGGAAGGTCGCCGTCCACGGCGCCGCGCCGAAAATCTTCTCCAGATACGTGCGTCGTCTCGTCGCAACACGTACCATCGCAAGGATTCACTGGTCCTTGCCTGGGTGCGCAATTTGAGATCTCATGGTGGATTGGATTTTGTTGCAGCGAGGGTGGATCATGAGGCCCGCGGGGTACGACCCCTGCACGGCGGAGTACGCCGAGACCTACTTCAACCGGCCCGACGTCCAGGCGGCGCTGCACGCCAACGTGACGAAGATCGGCTACAACTGGACGCACTGCAGGTACGTGCCGCACCGCTAGCTGTATCACTTACTACTGCTCTGGATCGATCAGGCTTCTTCTGGGCACACGGATCAGTATCACCTCTGTTTCTGTGGTGCAGCGACGTGATCACCAAATGGAACGATGCTGACTTCTCGACTCTCCCCATCATCCGCAAGCTCGTCGCCGGCGGGCTCCGGGTCTGGGTGTTCAGCGGCGACACCGACGGGAGGATCCCCGTGACGGCGACGAGGCTCACCCTCAACAAGCTCGGGCTCAAGATCGTCCAGGACTGGACGCCGTGGTACCAACACTTACAGGTAATGTACCAATCCACCCTGACGACGAAACGATCTCAGCAGTGACGTGCAGAGAATAATGCCGGAAACAGCTCGTCGTGGAGCATCGAATTGGAGCAGTATCATTTGGCGGCTGAGAACTGAGATGTATGCAGGTTGGCGGATGGACGATCGTCTACGAGGGCCTGACGTTCGTGACGATCCGCGGAGCCGGGCACGAGGTGCCGCTGCACGCGCCGCCGCAGGCGCTGACACTCTTCAGCCACTTCCTGGCCGGCACCAAGATGCCACAGCGTGCCGGCTGAATGGCTGATACGTTGTTCTTCTTTTTCTTCAATCCCAAAGCTGCAAGTGTAATTCGTTTGGGAGAAAAATGGAGAATTAATAAAAGTCTTACAGCTGATTTCAGTGTTCGCAGCCCATTGGCCTACTTCTTGAATGCCCTGTTATGTGTCCCTGAAAATGAACACTCCGACAGATGAATGATTCTGACTACTACAACTAAAGAAAGCATTCTACTGGCAGATTGTCAGTTATTGCATCAAGATGGCCATTGAAGTTTTAAACTTTGCTAGCAAACGTCTTTGTTCCTACTATGTTCATATGCGATTTTTTTGACAATTTAGAACTGATTTTGTGGTGACTTCAACAATTTGATATATTTATGTATGAAAGTGGACCAGTACGTCAAATCATCGAAACCCTACGAAATGAGTTCTGAATTGTCAACTGCCTCGTTCATATGCTGGCTTCTCTCTGGTTGTGGTTAATGTAAAGAAAAACTGTCGTGGTTTTATACATTTTTAGACAAAAAAAAAAAAACTCAGTCGGCGTTTCAATCGGTAGCCCAGCCCACCATAAAACTGGGCTGTTTGTTAAACAGCGTGCCCCTTAACGAGGCCTCTAATACCGGCCCAAAACTGGTTTCGACTTGTAGATTCCCAGCCCGAACCCATCTTCTTGCGAAGCACTCCTGCGACCACCTTCCCCTCCGCCTCGTCGTCCTCGTCTCTCTTCTCCCAGCCGCCTCGCTCACGTTTGCCTCTGCCCTTGCCCACCCGCAGAAGCCGACGAGGTAGCAGCGTGCGCCGGCCATGGGTGACAGCCAGTACTCCTTCTCCCTCACCACCTTCAGGTTCGTGCCCACGCTCCCTCTCGCTCGAGATCGGGCGAGTTTTGGTTTATTTTTTGTGGCGCGGTCATGAGTTGTTCGTCGATTTCGTTGCAGCCCATCGGGGAAGCTGGTGCAGATCGAGCACGCGCTCACGGCGGTCGGATCCGGCCAGACCTCACTCGGGATCAAAGGTACCATCCGTGCAGTAATCGCTTCCCTGTTCTTTCTTCTTCTTCTTTCGCTATTTCTATTTTGGTTTTGTTTCCGATAGAGAAGTCATAGGTTTAATTTAGCCAAGGCAGCGGCATTAGGGCAGTGTGTAAGTTTTAGAGGTCCCTTCTAATGTGGAGTTTTTTGTTTATGGTTATTTGCTCTCTGCAAAATCAGGGTTATTTCTATGGCATTTTTTAATATGGCGCTGGATTTGGATGCTCAATGTCAGTACAGTTGCACGTGAATTCTATAGTTGTTTGCGTTTGGAAGCTATTGAATTATTTATTATGAACTTTGCCATTACTTACTGTGCCACTCAACAGTACTGTGCAATCAATTGGAAGCTATATTTCAATTTTAGCCCACAAGTCTTGCATTAGTATTCTAGTCACACATTCTTCTAGCTACTGCCGGTACTTATTCTATTGAGTGAATCATGCCATAGCCAGTGCGTTATGTTTTTTATCTGATTGTTCCATTCTATGTTTATTTGGTCACTGTTGAGAGATTCAACCTTTTTTCTCATCCTGATTCTAAGATTTATCATTTATCCTTGCAGCTGCTAATGGTGTAGTTATTGCCACTGAGAAGAAATTGCCTTCTATTTTGGTGGATGAAACGTCTGTAAGTGTAAATCATTCTTAGCATTAAGCGTTATCTTTCATTCACACCATATCCCTTATTCTTGAAGTGCTTATAATTTCCTCTTTTGCTAAATTGTAGGTGCAAAAGATTCAGTCATTGACTCCAAATATTGGAGTTGTCTACAGGTGATTTGCACAATCTTGTACTTATTTTTTATATTGATGCTAAGAAATAGTGTATTTGTACTTGCTTTGGACATTTTAGATTAAATGAAATTATAAGCACACAGTAAGTAAAACTTCAAAGTTATTACCACATGTTGTCAGGACTCCTTGAAAGGCAAAAATGGCTAGATACCTATCCAATGCAAAACCACAAGATGATTGGTAAACCAATCTGCATGTATACTCTTTTCAAATAAATTTTGGATATCTCTACACTCTAGTTGAATCTCCTTTATCGCTACTTCGCTAGCAAATTCAAAGCTTCCACTTTTCTGGGCAAGTTGATGAATTGGCAAGAAAATTAAGTTGTTCTTTGGTTATAAATATGTAAATTACATGTGGACATATCACTGGCTCAAGTGATTTTCTTGATACGTTAATACTTTGTTTGTTTGAATAATAATCTGAAAACTCAAAATTAGTTCTCTGTGCACTGCACAGGTCACAAGAACTGTAGACTGATAAACAGAAATGATTGATAGAGATATATAATTAGCCTTTTATAGTGCTGATGAATGTGAAGAGCTACATATCCTCTTCAATTTTGGTTTCTTCTATCAGTTTCTTGCGATTAGTATGTGCTCCATCTCAGTGTTGTGGTTGATGGCTATTGATCTTTGAATTGCCAAACATGTTTCCTTTTCCTGTCATACATGTACTTACCTTGTTTTCAGTGGAATGGGTCCAGATTTTAGAGTTCTTGTGAGGAAAAGTCGTAAGCAAGCACAGCAATATTATCGGCTTTACAAGGTATGCTTCTTGACAGTTCTTATTTTAGACTACAGAAAATTTGTTTCTGTAGGTACATAAATTAATCGGTTACTTTTATGACTGTACTCTTCAATTTTAATTACCACCAGGTGATATCTTTTTTGTAATTGTTATTTTTCATTTTCAAATGCAGGAAAGTATACCTGTTACGCAGCTTGTCCGTGAGACTGCTGCTGTTATGCAGGAGTTCACACAATCAGGGTATGTGTCGTGTGTGATTGTTCTATTGGTGGCTATTTTCAGATCAGGATCTTGCTCTTTTTAAATTTATTGATGAGAGATTAAGTGCTGAATGCTTGTGTTAGCATTGTTTGGCTAATATTAAGGCATCATGTTAGAAATGACATAATTATCTTCAAATCCTTCTCTTTGGTAATTGTTGAATCCAAAAGAAATCTTTTGTACTCCTTATATATGTATACTTCTTATATGTTGCATGTACCAATGTATCTTTCTTCGGTCTTTATTTATTTCAGTGGTGTGAGACCATTTGGGGTATCATTGTTGATTGCTGGGTATGATGACAATGGTCCACAGTTGTACCAGGTACATATGAGGAGCTACTCAGCTACATGATAGGACCCTTTTTTGTAATATCATTCACACCTTTTATCTTGTTGTATTATATCACCATTTTTATTAATAAATTGCTGGGTGCCTTTCTGTTCCTCTCTTCAGGTTGATCCCTCAGGATCTTACTTCTCCTGGAAAGCATCTGCCATGGGGAAAAATGTGTCCAATGCCAAGACATTTCTGGAAAAGAGGTACAGTGAAGAATTATCCAGCTTACCACTGACGTAGCATTACACACCATTGTGACTCGGCTATCCAGTATCTCTCACACATATTCTAATTTTCTGATGATAATAAATAGATTGCATTTTTTTATGATTTACGCATCTCCTTCCAATATACAAGCATTATATATTTAATTTCCTTTATCCACAGATTTATGGCTTCACTGTGTAACTTTTATTTATTGTTGTTTCATCTCAGGTACACAGAAGACATGGAGCTTGATGATGCCATCCATACTGCAATCTTGACTCTGAAAGAAGGGTATTACATTAGTCTTGTATTTGCTTTTAAAATGTGCTTAGTACTGACTGGTTCTGGACTTTGCAGATATGAAGGGCAAATCTCTTCCAACAATATTGAAATTGGAATTATTCGTGCGGATCGTGAATTCAAGTATGTCGTGACTTGTATCCCTATTCTTATCTTACTGCTACTATCTGTCCCATTTGCTACTTCAAACTAGATAACTCCTTAAGACCTTAACTGCACCGTAATTTGTTAATATAGCATTTTCTTATGTTCTGTAACAACTTAGTTAACTACTACTATGTAGCATTTTGTGACTGTTGAGCAGTAGTCAAACCTGTGACTCTTCTGGTTCTTTGGATGGTGATTCTGATAAACACAGATCTTCGCCAGCTATTCTGTAATTATGCCAAGCCATTACCTACAGGCTGTTGTGTTATTTAGTTTGTGCTAGTTCTATAGTTTAATGTTTCTGTGCTTATATATGTTATAACTGCAAAAGTTTATTTCTGGAATCAAGTGATTTACGGGCAAATAATGCGTGCCATACAATTGCAGGGTTCTAAGTCCTGCAGAGATCAAGGATTTCCTGGAAGAGGTGGAGTAAGTTGCCTGTTTGCGACCACTGTTTAACGGATGGAACTGGAGCAGCTGCACTGAAGCTTGTCTTATGTTCGCCTTTTTATTCTGTAACTCACAGTAAACTGACTTACTCCAGTGACGTGGGCAGAAATTTGCATTTGAACCCTCGTGATGCACATTTAAAAATTTATGATAATTTTAGGTGGTGGTTGTATTTGGCTCGCTTCCTATTAGTCATCAGAGCTATCTGTGCAACTTGTTATGTCATGCATAGACTCGCGTTCCTGATTCTTAAAGTTTCAGTATTTTGTGGCTGCGTTCGAATGAGCATCCTGCGCCAGCGACGGCTGTGGCTGGAGAGCTTTGCGTTCATGCTACAGTAAAATTGTGTGGGATGACTGCAGCCGCAGCTCAAGATGCGCTGGCCTTCGATATTTCAGAAACCAAATTCATCTGCGTGTCCCCTAGTTATCATGTTGGAGTAGGAGTATTTCTTTCACCAGTACCTACTTTTACCGAGTTACTTTCTTCATTTTTAAATTGATTTTGCCTTTGATTTTAACATCAATTTGACTATTCGTTTTATTAAAAAAAATAATTTAAATATGTAAAATTTTAAGTTGTAGTTTAAATAATTTCAATCATAAATTAAATTATAACAAAATATATAAAATTTATTATTTTTTTTTAAAAATAAATAGTTAAAATCAATGTTAAAAGCCTAAAAATGGAGAGAGTATCTCAAGATCCTCTGGCATACAGTCCTCACCCCCGATCTCATACTGTCTTCCCCCAGCTCCCCCGTCGTTTTCATTCCAGGTCAGTTCTCAGTTCTCCCCGTGCCCGTATAATCGCCACCAACTCCGTCGGATGGGTTGGTGCTCCCCGTCCACTCCCCGGCAGCTCCTCTCCACCGTCTCCCTCTTCGCCTTCGGTGCGGGCCTTCTCGCCTTCGGCATCCACCTCTCCTACGCCAACATCGAGCCACAGCGTGCGCGCACGCTCGCCCGCGACCAGTTCGTCCGCGACTACCTCCGCAGGAAGCACGACAAGTGAGCGGACCGATGGCTCTGGCCCCAACCAGCTCGGGCAGCGGGTCCGTAATCGCGGAGGTAGAGATGAAGGCCGGCACCGACCAGGGCGCTGCCACCGTGCGGGCCACCGTCGTGCAGGCGTCGTCCGTGTTCTACGACACCCCTGCTACACTCGGTGGGTGCTGTGATTCTGCTCTTTTCATGCTGCTGCTTTTGTCGCTGGGGTAGCTCTAGCCCGCAAGGTGTTCGATCCATTCTCTCACTCATGTAACTGTCGTTATTGGTGTTGCGCGCCGTGTGTTTCGCTTGTTCGTCTAGATTACTGAATTTTATTCCGTTACACTTGCTGGTCAAATGTAAGTGCGTGTAGTAGGTGTCCAGTTCAATTGTGAACTGTGATGGTTGATTGGCATGGTAGCATCTGCATCAAGAAGACATTGTTCTCCACTATTTGTTATGATATTCGGTATATGGATGGAGGGAGTGGTGGCTTTGCTCGGAATGAATGAGAATGAATGAGCTAGATCAAAAAAAGGAATAATCGTGGCTTTGTCTTGGCTAGTAGTGGGTGACTTGCGTGTACAATTTTTCTTGCTTGGTGGATGGGTGCGAAGCACACAGACATGTGATCCAAGAAAAGCCTTTGTTGGCATGCTACTTGCGTTATCTCATTTGCAGCCCAATAGAATAAATAATCCTTTCATCAGCTTGAATCCATTGGGCTTGGAGAGTGGATGTTTTATAACTTATTTCTCCGCATTCTGGTGCAGATAAAGCAGAGAAATTAGTAGCAGAAGCAGCTGGATATGGTTCGCAGTTGGTTCTGTTCCCAGAAGTATTTGTTGGTGGCTACCCTCACGGGTCTACCTTCGGACTGATTGTTGGCAATCGCTCTGCAAAGGGAAAGGAAGACTTTCAGAAGTATCACGCGGCCGCCATAGACGTACCTGGTATTCTGAAATAATTTTTAACATGTTTAACCTTAGTTGTCATGAGCGTTATTATGCATTATATTTATTTACTTTCTGAGAAATAAGTTTATGCTCAGAATTGAACTTGAACTTGCAGTAATTTTGGAACTAATTTTTTGAATTCTTCTTGAGTTAGACATCAAAATTAACTATTAGTAGAAACTGCGGTGCTAAAAATGAGGCATAGACATCAAAATACTTGTAAGCACTATAGTTCCAATACTTTTTTTGGTCCAATTTGAAAATTCAAATGGAGAAGCAATTGGGCTCCAGAGAGCTAGCTGTAAGGTGCAGTTGGTATTCGCTCTATGATATTGAACCGACACACTTGCAACGTGGTGTCTAGTGGAATTCAACTTTTTCCTGGTTTCCCTTCGAAAATGACGGTTGAGTACTTGTACAGGTGTAGGTCAGTGATTGACAAATCATTGTAATAATGCACTGCTTCTCATATGAGAAGATGCACTCATTTCCGCATTGTATGGCAGCTGTTCTATCATTGTGCATTATCAACATAAAATTACCACACATTTATTTATGGATTCTGGCCTTTGTCTTTTTGTATTCATTAATTAGTAATGTAATCCTTGCAGCAATACTGTCATCCACTTTGTTTTGATTATTTTCATATTGAACATGTGTGTTTATATACATCTGCCAATTTTACCAAGCATTTTTACAATCATCTGAGAAATGCAGGCCCAGAGGTATCCCGACTAGCTGCATTAGCTGGAAAATACAAGGTATTTTTGGTAATTGGGGTGGTTGAAAGGGCAGGCTACACACTATACAATACAGTTCTTTCCTTTGATCCTCTGGGAAAATACCTAGGAAAGCACCGCAAACTCATGCCTACTTCTCTTGAACGGGTATTCTGGGGATTTGGAGATGGATCAACAATACCTGTCTACGATACTCCTCTTGGAAAAATTGGTTCTGCCATTTGCTGGGAAAACAGAATGCCGCTTCTCAGAATGGCCATGTATGCCAAAGGTATTCCTTTCTCTTAGAGTATTATAGTTAAGATAAGAAATCGAAAGAAAGAATAGGACATGTATGGATCCAATTCTCCTTTGTTTGTGCAGGTGTTGAGATATATTGTGCTCCCACTGTGGATTGCATGCCAAGTTGGCTGGCTTCTATGACACACATTGCCCTCGAAGGGGGATGCTTTGTGCTGTCGGCAGTTCCGTTCACTCGCAGAAAGGACTATCCTCCCCCACCAGAGTATACTTTTGGTGGTTTAGAGGAAGAGCCATCCTCAGAATCTATCATATGTTCTGGAGGAAGTGTTATCATTTCACCGTCTGGAACAGTGTTAGCAGGTCCCAATTATGAAGGCGAGGCCCTCCTCACAGCTGACCTTGGTAAGTTATCAAATCAAGTACTCCCTCCGGTTTTAAAATATTGACATCGTTGACTTCTAACATCAACTTTGACCATTCATCTTATTCAAAAAATTTGTTCAAATGTGAAAAAAATTGTTATAATTTGATTTATCAATAGTGGAATTTAAATCACAACTAATAATTTTACACATTGAAATAAATTTTTTGAATAAGACGAATGATCAAAGTTGATGTTAAAAATCAACGGTGTCAATAATTTAAAACCAGAGGGAGTAAATTATTAGCAAATATATGCCCGTTCTGTGCTCTAAATCTAATGGATAAGGACACAGTGTTTCTATTAGAATATAATCAAGAAGACAATATTTCAAGTCCCAAATTTACAAATTTTTCGTTCGCGAAACTTTTCATTAGGAGCTGCCTGATTTTTGACGCAGATCTTGGGGAGATTGTTCGAGCCAAATTTGATTTCGATGTTGTGGGCCACTACTCACGTCCGGAGGTGCTGAGCTTGGTCGTCAACACCGATCCAAAGCCTGCTGTCTCTTTCACTTCTGCGACGGAGAAGAAGACTTCAGCTGGAAAGGCCGACGACGTTTCGAACGCCAAATGACCATGTGTAACAATTACTGGTCGCCACTCCATTTGTAACCCAATAATTGTGGCGTTTTGTTTCTTGTGAACAGAGACGTGTCAGAATAAGACGTAGTACTGTATATCCTATAGATATTGCGATGGTGACCTTTTATTCTTGTTCTTCGATTGGCGCTTGACGCTTGATGACGCTTGATGATAATCGGGACAAAGACGTTCCATCTTACATGTGCCGATTGTTTCTTTGCCATTATCTGGTTGTCAAAGTGATGTGGGGTTGAAAACGACCACCACTTATTATGAAAAACAAAGCACTTGTAATTGTCTGTAATTCTTATTACTTTTCTTTCTATCCGCACTGCACCGTGCCTCCTCCGGCTGAGGGGTCTGCAGTATTCAGCATAACAACCATTTTAGCTTCTGTTTCAAATTGCGGCAATGAATATGAATTTACGTGCTGTTTGGCATATTGGGTTCAGGGGATCGGACAAGCATTGGAATAAAGATGGATCAAGCCCTTCTTCTATGAATCCCAAATTCACTTTTTAAAAAAGAAAAAAATTCAAACCAAAAGTACAAGGAAGATAGCGGAGAAGTACAATGGAAGAGGAAGAAGATGAAGCAATTGACATATTGATCTATTGTTATACATATCACATTTGTCATTTATATGAATGTGTTAAATTGTCGAAACCATCATAAAACAAATTTTAAATTGTAAAAAAAAAAAATCGAAGAAGACACGCCTAGAAGCATCCGGCGTTGGATGGAGAACGTTCGTCCTACTTAGTAACTTCTCTAGCCCCAACAGGCCCGCTGCCCACTGCAAGCCAAACCACGCAGCTGCTGCATCACGCTCCGGTGCTCACCTCACCATCCACTGATCCCCTCCGCGCGAGCCGTCCCCTGTCCCCACCTCCACGTCGAGCCACCAAGCAAGCGAGTTGGTCGGCGGGTGGCGGCTAAACTGCGGCAGTATCAAGTTCCCCGGTCAACACCCATGGCTCTGGTCTCATCGGGCTCGGGCGTCGAGCCAGTGATCGCCGAGGTGGAGATGAACGCCGGCTCCGACCCGGGCGCCACCACCGTGCGCGCCACCGTCGTGCAGGCCTCCACCGTCTTCAACGACACCCCCGCCACTCTCGGTACGCGCGCGCTCGTGTCCTCCGCCCCTTCCTCAGTTCTGCGACGCAGCGACGGTAGCGTAGTGAGCGTGCGCCTGCGCGCGCACGGTGAATTTGGTGCCCTTTCGGATGTTCATGCACGCAGGGTGTTCGTCTGATTTCTTGTGTCGCGCGCCCAGATATGGGATGTGATTGCGGGTCGCTGTAATGTGATTGTACGACGATTGAAATGGGTGGGGATTCGTGGTAGGAGATGCGTAAGATGGTGTGTCTTGTAATATAGCTTGTCATGATTGTTGAATTTGCATGGATAATTCATCATTTTACCTGGATATGCATGTAGTTCCAATTACTGACATATGAAGATCAAGTGCATTTTGACGAATTTATGCATATGTTTTTATCATTGATAACAATGTGTTTACTGCAGATAAAGCGGAAAGATTGATAGCAGAGGCTGCTGGGCATGGTGCGCAGTTAGTCGTGTTTCCAGAAGCTTTTGTTGGTGGCTATCCTCGTGGATCCACCTTCGGCTTTGGCATTAGTATTAGCATAATGAACCCAAAAGACAAGGGAAAGGAAGCATTCAGGCGGTATCATTCTTCTGCCATAGATGTTCCTGGTACGTGGAAATAAAACAAAATCAGTATGCTTCTTATTGTTTTTTGAATTGGCTCTCAATGGTCGTAGATATTAGTTTGTTCATCTTCTTGCGCCTGGGGGCCCTGGACTCAGCCATACTGATACTTCTTCTGTGCTTGATGTATGTGCAATTTGTATGAGGATGGGAAGGAATAAATTGTTGCATGGCCTTCTGAAAAATACTTGCTATTTTGATAGTTTTCCACGTCTTTCTTATTGAGTTGATGAATAGAGCTTGGGATGAGGATGTGCCAATAATCAGTAGTAAATTTGTCTTACTGTGATACTTGGTGGTGCTGGTTCAGCTACATGTTTTGACCATGTTGTCCCACTTCTGGCATGATTCCTCTATAATTCAATATTGTTTTAGGGTCAATAACTTTTTTTGTATATTTATTTTTGCTGTATTTATTTGCTACATCTATGCTTGTTTCAACAAAATACATGCATTTACATACTGACAGAAGAGCCTACAGGTCCAGAGGTGACACGTTTAGCTGCCATGGCTGGAAAATATAAGGTCTTCTTGGTAATGGGAGTGATTGAAAGGGAGGGTTATACATTGTATTGCTCAGTGCTCTTCTTTGATCCTCTGGGCCGTTATTTGGGTAAGCACCGCAAGCTCATGCCTACAGCCCTAGAACGAATTATATGGGGATTTGGAGATGGATCTACAATTCCTGTTTATGATACTCCACTTGGAAAGATCGGGGCCCTCATTTGCTGGGAAAATAAAATGCCACTTTTGAGGACAGCACTATATGGTAAAGGTAGGATCCTTTGACTCTTCAGTGTTATGTGCTTGTAAACTCCCCTAGCTTACCTACATACTATTACTCCCTGACTTCATGGGATTGTGGAAACATACTTTTGGCACAACTCAGATAAAGCAGATGCTAAAAAAGCATTGATGCCATAACATAACATGTTCTTGAGATTCTTCTCTTATGTTACATGCAGGTATCGAGATATACTGCGCTCCCACTGCTGATTCCAGGCCTGTTTGGCAAGCCTCCATGACACATATTGCCTTGGAAGGGGGATGTTTTGTCTTGTCCGCAAACCAATTCTGCCGCAGAAAGGACTATCCTCTGCCACCTGAGTATGAGTTTGATGGTTTAGATGAAGAGCCTTCTCCAGAAACTGTTGTTTGCCCTGGAGGTAGTGTTATCATTTCTCCATCTGGGCAAGTCTTGGCAGGTCCCAACTATGAGGGCGAGGCGTTGATTACAGCTGACCTTGGTAAGAAGTGCAAACAAACATCATGTTTCTTTGCTTGCAAATAATGCACAGTTCTTTTGTAGTGTCCTCATAGTTATTTTGTTAGCAGTTTTGAACTTTTGAGATCTGTACCACATTCGATTTTGAATGTTCTAATGAAAAGCTTTTTGCAGACCTGGGAGAAATTGTGCGAGCTAAGTTTGATTTCGATGTAGTGGGCCACTATGCGCGACCGGAGGTTTTGAGCTTGATGGTGAATGACCAACCGCAACTTCCTGTGTCTTTCACGTCTGGTTCTGAGAAGGCTCAAGCAACAAAGACCGACAACAATGCCAAGCCCTTTTGATGAACGATGACCTTTAAACCTATTTATATCAAGTCAAGTCGTTGGGTGAACATAGCGTCTAGATTGGTGGTATGACTTTTGAAGTCTGTTTCTAACTTCTGCCATCCGTTTGTAATAAAAAATGGTAAAGACCATGGGCTTGCGGTATGCCCAAGCCTTTTGCTAAAAAGGACCACAGATAATCGGACATGTTCCCCCCGGCTTGTAAATATGCAGTTTAAATCATGTAAAATCTACTTCCTTATAGGAACTGTTTCAATTTTGGCCATGAATCAATATCAAAATAATGCGTAAATTTCATAAAACCTTGACTTTCGTGGTCTTTTTCTCATAAAATACGTGCTTCAAACAAATATGAAGTTAGAATTAAAATGCCAATTCATTGCTATTTCTTAATAGAGGTATGGTTTTGCGAAACAATATGATCATGAAACTTGTGATCAAGTGATACAAGCCAAAATATTTGGGTTTTGTGAGACAAGGATCATAAAACTTTAGGTTTTATGAAATTTACTCCATAAAAATTAATAAGAATGAAAAAGGTACTACTAAGTCAAGCAAACTTTTGTTGTTAACCATTATATCTTTAAACTATTGATAGTCAAATTTGAAATGATTTGATTTAGAATAAACTTAAAAGTAATATTTTGAGGTAAAGACGGAACACGCATTCATGTTAGAATAATGGACAGGTATGCGCGACTCCGTCTTTCACGGCTGTTGCCGCGAAGAGACCGGCGACAATAAAAAACCACCATATGCAAGACCACAATCCACATGCAAGAGAACCTGTGATAAGTTGAGCAGAGCTTCAACATTCTAGTAGCTTTCTTCTACCAAGGGGTCCAAACCCAACAATAACAGAGAGAAAGAACATAGGCATGCAGGCGATTGCATTACTGTGCCTCTTGCCGCTGCATTGTTCTTATGCAGCAGCATCGCTCGAGAGCGGTGGCGTCAACATCACGGCGTCTGACGAACTCGCGCTGATTCACTTCAAGTCAAAGCTGCTGGACCCGGCTGGGTCGCTGGCTTCATGGAATGCATCTAACTACTATTGCTCCTGGCAAGGAGTTAAATGTAGCCGGCGGCATCCTGATAGGGTTATTGCTGTCAATGTATACTCTTTTGGCCTGACGGGACGCATCTCGCCATTCTTGGGCAACCTCTCCTTCCTCAGGATACTCGATGTCGGCGGCAACAGACTCTTTGGGGAAATTCCCCCAGAGCTTGGCCATCTTGGTAGGTTGAAAGAGCTGAACCTCAGCATGAACTCTTTGGAAGCAAGCATCCCACCGGCCTTGGGAAATTGCAGTAAGCTCGCCATACTTGGTCTGAAGAATAACCATCTTCGAGCCTTGAAAAATCTCGTCCTTTTGAATCTTTATGACAACGAGTTGTCAGGAGAGCTCCCTTCAATTTTAGGCAACCTGTCATCAATCCACCACTTGAATTTAGGAAAAAACACATTCACAGGTCAAATTCCTTCATCTCTGAGTCATATATCAGGTCTCTCTATACTTATCCTTGAATCCAACAAACTTTCTGGTCCAATTCCTTATTCAATTTGGAATATTTCTTCCCTAGTGATGTTTTCGGTGGTGGATAATTCACTGAGTGGGACAATACCTTCAAATGCACTCAGTAATCTTCCTGCTATCCAGACACTACTTTTAAGCTCAAATCAGTTTCACGGTTATATCCCGATTTCGCTGGTCAATGCATCTAACCTGCAATATTTTGAGATCGTGAACAACAATTTCAGTGGCTTGGTTCCCCTGGAGTTTGGACTTTTGCAAAACCTTCAGTCAGTAGCCCTTGCCAATAATTTACTCGAGGCTAAAGATGTTGTAATCTTTTCTCTGGGTCTAGGAGTGTAGATCCGAGAGTATCTGTGTCGGGAGTAGATCTGTGGTTCGGAGGTGGTCATTACCTTCGGATTCGGTCGCCGGTCGCCGATCTTTCGGTGGCGGCGGTCGTCGTGGCGGTGGTGCTTCCCGTCGGCACAGCGCTCCCTCACAGATCGGGTTTAGGGATGTCGGTGGGGTGCGGCGGTACGGATGAACTTAGGTCATGAGTTTCGGCCGGCCCCCCACCTCTATTTATTGTGGCGCTGGCGACAGGGGCCCACCAGCCATAATGGGTTGGGCGCCCCCGATCAGGGCGCGATTAGGTCAAGGGCCCATTAAGGCCGTTGGGCCAAAACGGGTGGAGATCAATTCCTAACATTCTCCCCCTTGATCTCACTTTTTACTTTTATCTTTACTACTTTTAACTTCACTCATTTCATTACAGATTAATGCATAGAACTGCCTCATCGTCACGGTCAATCGCCGATAGACTTAACAGCTACAATACATTTTTCTGTTCTGAAATAGTTATTATACATTTTGGGCCATCTTTTAGTTCAGGAGTCACAGGCTTTCCCTTAAACCCATG
>BCLF01000007.1:4963901-4983753 GCA_001602275.1 Zoysia japonica | reverse complement strand
CGCGAGGCCAGTGCCATTGCTTTTTTTTTTATATCTTTTGCGGGGCTACTGTTTTATTTTATTATTATTTTTTTCTTTTTCGCGGTTCTTTTGCGGAGCCCTAGGCATCCGCCACAGTGTAGCCGATGGCTACAATTTTTCTTTCGTATCTTTTCTCGCGGTTAGTGTTCCGGCGAGTTTTTCCATACTCGTCGAGATCCACTCCTAGATCTGGCTCTGATGCCAATGTTGTAATCTTTTCTCTGGGTCTAGGAGTGTAGATCCGAGAGTATCTGTGTCGGGAGTGGATCTGTGGTTCGGAGGTGGTCATTACCTTCGGATCCGGTCGCCGGAGTCGAGGAAGATGATCCGGCCATCTGCCCTTTGTTGGTGCGGTCCTCTGCTCTTGGGCAGCGTCGGTCGGTGAAGAGGGCAGTACCGTTGGAGTCACGGCGACGTCGTCGATCTCTCGGTGGCGGCGGTCGTCGTGGCGGTGGTGCTTCCCGTCGGCACAGCGCTCCCTCACAGATCGGGTTTAGAGATGTCGGTGGGGTGCGGCGGTACGGATGAACTTAGGTCATGAGTTCCGGCCGGCCCCCCACCTCTATTTATTGTGGCGCTGGCGACAGGGGCCCACCAGCCATAATGGGCTGGGCGCCCCCGATCAGGGCGCGATTAGGTCAAGGGTCCATTAAGACCGTTGGGCCAAAACGGGTGGAGATCAATTCCTAACAAAAGAAACCAAAGAATGGAACTTCATGACAGCCTTCACAAATTGCTCCCAGCTGATATATTTAGAATTAGATTCCAACAGATTCGCAGGGACGCTTCCTTCTTCTGTCTCCAATCTATCCACTTCACTGCAGTATTTCTCTTTGTCGAATAATAAAATAGAAGGTATGATACCCGAAAGAATAGGCGATGTTGTCGGGCTACAAGTTCTTGCTTTGGAATTCAATTATCTAACAGGAACTATCCCCTCTTCCTTGAGTAAGCTTTGTAACTTGGTAGAGTTATCATTGGCGAGTAATCGCTTTACTGGGAATATAGATAGAGCCATAGGAAATTTTACCCAACTGAATTACTTGTATCTTAATGCCAATCTCTTTGCTGGCCGCATACCAAGCACCATAGGAAATTTGTCATCCTTGTTAGAAATAAATCTAGCTGGCAATAACTTCAGTGGTATGGTTCCAGGTAGTCTATTCAGCATTCCTACCCTTTCAGGTTACTTGGATATCTCTCATAACCAATTGGAAGGAACACTGTCACCTGAGATCGGAAATCTAAAAAGTCTCCCAGCATTCTGGGCTCACACAAATAGATTATCAGGTGGAATCCCTGCCAGCCTTGGTGATTGTCAACTTCTCCAGAATCTCCGACTCCAAAATAACTTCTTTGAAGGTACTATTCCACCGCTTCTGATTAGGCTGAAAGGTTTGGAAATTCTTGATCTCTCAAACAACCACCTATCAGGCCAAATACCGAAGTTTCTTGAGAACATTACAGCACTTCATTATCTAAATCTCTCTTTCAACAACCTTGTTGGTGAAGTGCCGACTGCTGGCATTTTTGCAAATTCTACTGCAGTTTTACTCCAGGGTAATGCCAATCTTTGTGGGGGCATCCAGAGTCTTCATTTGCCTAGATGTTCTTTTGGATCATCAAAGAAGCGGCACAAATTTCCAGTGATACCTGTGATCCTGTCCCTCGTGGTAGCACTTATCATGCTTATGTTGTTGATCTATTTCTTGTTTTCTTGGCACAATAAAAGATCAGCAAACAACCGTGCTGCATTATCCATAAAGGATCGCCCATTGTTTTCATACCCACAATTAGTAAAAGCAACAGATGGTTTTTCAGAAACTAATCTGCTGGGGACAGGAACCTTTGGATCTGTATACAGAGGAAAATTTGATGATGAAACTGATGAGAATATTATTGCTGTGAAGGTTCTGAAACTTCAGATACCTGGAGCGTTTAAAAGTTTTGCAGTTGAATGTGAAGCTTTGAGAAACCTTCGACATCGCAATCTCGTCAAGGTAATCACAGCTTGCTCAAGCATTGATTTTAGAGGGAATGACTTCAAAGCAATTGTGTTTGAGTTCATGCCTAATGGCAACCTGGAACATTGGTTACATCCTAACTTAAGTGAGCCAAGAGAACGGGGACACTTAAATCTCCGCCAAAGAGTGAGTATACTTCTTGATGTGGCTAATGCATTGGATCACCTTCATTTCCACGGCGCTGCCCCAGTTGTTCATTGTGATATCAAGCCAAGTAATGTGCTTCTCGATGCTGATATGGTAGCACATGTTGGAGATTTTGGACTTGCTAGAATTCTTACTGAAGGATGCTCATCTTTCCAACCATCAACTAGCTCTATGGGATTTAGAGGAACAATTGGTTATGCTCCTCCAGGTTAGTTAAAAGTTGAAAGATAATCATGTTACGCTACTGTCATCTAAATTTAGTAAATACAGCCAGCCATTTTAGTGCTTGTGCAAAACGAAAACAAATATACTTTATTGTGTTCTTTATTGTCGTGACATCACTTTCTAATTCAACAGAATACGGTGCTGGAAATACAATTTCAACTACTGGAGATATTTATAGCTATGGAATTCTTGTCCTTGAGATGATGACCGGAAGGAGGCCCACAGACAGTGTATTTGAGCATGGATTAAGCCTTCGCATGTATGCTGATATGTCTGGAGAAAAAAGAGTTATGGACGTTGTCGATGCCAAGTTGTTGATGGAGCTTGATAACGAGCCTGCGACATCAGGTTGTACATCAAACAGAAAAATAGTTGATACCATGATTTCACTGCTTAAACTCGGGATATCCTGCTCTGAAGAAGCACCATCCAGCAGAATGTCAACCAAAGATATCATCAAGGAGCTGCATGCAACTAAGAAGGCACTCGCACAAGGAGAAGTCGAACGTGAAATTAGGCCTAGCGCTTCATGCTAGATTTTAAAAAAACTATCCATTTGTGTTGTAGCATTACTAGAATAAAGAACAAAATATTTTATAAGATTTGAAATGTGATGTTCTAAAATCCGAAAGGAGAATATAACGACTTTCAAGTATCATAAGAAGTCTCCTTAATGTGTACGTCTGAAATGATGCAGTAATAAGGTTTTATGTGTCCTAAATTCATTCTGTTGAACGTAGTAGTGTCCTTTTAAAACAGATCTAAGTAATTTTGTTTCACCACCTATAAAGAAACATGTCTTTGATTATCGTCACCTGCAAAAACTCATTAATAAGTTTCTAAATTGATTTATTCAACAGTTAATAACTATTAAAAAACTTTTATCTCTTAGAAAGTAAAAAAATAATTTAAGCTTCGAGATCAGCGCAAATGAATGGTCCATATAAATTTGGATCTATTTTAAAATCATCAATGTAGAATTATGGGGACATTTTTCAAAATTGGTCAGTGTTGCATACGGCTCGCTACTTATATATGGTCATGCCTTTCCAAATGTTTGTGAAATTATTGTAGAGACGTGTCAGAATAAGCCGTATATCATTTTTTAAGCCAAAAATAAGCCGTACCTCTTGTGGATATAGCGATGGTGACTTTTTTATTCTTGTTCTTCGATTGGTGCTTGACGCTTTGACGTGTGATGATAATCGGGACAAGGACGTTCCATTTTCCTGTGCTGATTTCATCTTTCCTATACTATCTGGCTGTCAAAGTCATTGTGGGATTGAAAACGACCACCACTTATTATGAAAACACATCACTTGTCATTGTCTATAATTTTTAATATTCATTCTTTCTATCCGCTCTGCACCGTGCCTCCTGCAGTCCTGTTGAGGGGTCTGCACACTCAGCATAGCAACCATTCAGCTTCTGCTTCAATTTGCTATGCGAAATATGAATTTACGTGTTGTTTGGCAAATGGGAACAGGGGATCCGAAGAAAAGGTAGAAAATCTAGCCCTGCTTCTATAAAACCCAATTTCATTTTCTAAAAAAAGAAAAGAGAAGAGGAAGAGGACACGCCTAAAAGCGTCCGGACTCCGGCGTTGGATGGAACGTTCTCTAGTCCCCACAGCCACTGCCCACAGGCCGCTGCCCACTGAAAGCCAAACCACGCCGCTGCATCGCGGCCCGTTGCTAGTCACCAGCCGTTCCTGGTCCCCACACCGGTCCACACCCATGGCTTTGGTCCCATCGGGCTCGGGCATCGACCCAGTGATCGCCGAGGTGGAGATGAACGCCGGCTCCGACCCGAGCGCCACCACCGTGCGCGCCACCGTCGTGCAGGCCTCCACCGTCTTCAACGATACCCCCGCCACTCTCGGTACGCGCGCACTCAGTGTTCTCCGCCCTTCCCTTCCTCTGTTATGCGGAAGGTACTGTAGGGCTGGTTCGCTAGACTAAGAATCATTTTTTTAGGGTTGTAAGGCTACTTCGGTTGCTAGACTAGGAATTATTTTTAACAGAATTGATTATGGGGATGAAATAAGTTATCCTAGACTCATACTTCCTCCGTCTCAAAATAAGTGTCGTTTTTTATTTTTGAAATCGACGTTTCACCATTCGTCTTATTTAAAAAATTTTAAAAATACAAAAATGAACAATAATAAATTGGTTCACAATAAAATAATTATTTTTTAAAAAACTTTTTTTAATAAAATGAATGGTCAAAGGGAGAAGTTTGAAAATCTAAAACGACACTTATTTTAGGATGGAGGGAGTAACTTAGTTTTTGTTCATAGAAAATTTCAGTAGAATGAGAATAAAACCCGGTCTGTACTTGTAGTTTGTCTTCTGCAGCCCGGTTTTGTTCTACTGGTAGGAGGTGTGTTTTTATTTCGGGTCATAAAAAAAGAAAATATAGAAATAGACCGGATTTTATTCTCACTCTAATAAAATTTCCCATAAATAAAAATTAAATTATTAACTTAGAATGATTTATTTCATACTAAGAATCAATTCTATTGGGAATAATTCCTAGCCTAGCAACCGAACAAGCCCGTAGTCAGCGTGCGCCTAGCGCAAGGTTTTGGATTTGGTTTGAACTGCCAAAACCGGTCGGGATCTGTTTGACGAAAATCGCGAAAATCGTGAAAACCGCTCCAAATCAAAAAATCAAATTTTGAACGAATTGCTACAGTAAATCGACCAGTTTTTTTGGTTTATCGAACGGCTTCTTCGGTTTTATTGGTTTTCAGTCACCCACCGGTTTACCCCTTGGTTTTATCGGTTTTCGGTATTTTGAAATTTTTTAATTTTTTTTTAAAAAATTTAAAACAAAAACCGGTCGTCCGGTGAGACCGGTTTCACCGAAAACCGCGAAATAGGTCGGTTTTGAACAGTTTTATAAACATTGGCGCCTGCGCGTGCACGGTGAATCGAGCGCCGTTTCGGGTGCACGTAGGGTGTTCGTCTAACATCTTCTGTTGCGTGCCCTGGATGTGATTGCGCATCGCTGTAATGTGATTGATTATACAGCGATTGAAATGGATAGAGTTTTGTGGTTGCAGATGCGTAGGATGGTGTGGCTCTCTGTTGGTGTCACATTATGATGCAGAGTTTTTCTCGTTCTAGTGAAAGAAACGTCAAACAATGTTGGTGATCCTACTGTAATATTAACTCGACTTAGTGATTTGTAATATAGTAGTATGCTTCTTATTGTCATGGCTGTTGATTGCATGGACAATTCATCACTCTACCTGGATGTGCATGCAGTTCCAGTTACTGACATACGAAGACCAAATGCATTTCAACGAATTTATGCATACGTTTTATCATTGATAACAATATGTTTACTGCAGATAAAGCAGAGAGATTGATAGCAGAGGCTGCTGGGCATGGTGCGCAGTTAGTTGTGTTTCCAGAAGCTTTTGTTGGTGGTTATCCTCATGGGTCCACCTTCGGCTTTGGCATTGGTATTAGCATAATGAACCCAAAAGACAAGGGAAAGGAAGCATTCAGGCGGTATTATGCATCTGCCATAGATGTTCCTGGTAGGTGGGAATAAAACAAAATTAGTATGCTTCTTATTGTTTTTAATTTGTTCTCAAGGCCCATCGGTATTGGTTTGTTCATCTTCTTGCGCCTGGAGGCCCTGGACTCAGCCATACTGATATTTCTTTTGTGCTTGATGTATGTGCAATTTGTATGAGGATGGGAAGGAATAAATTGTTGCATGGCCTTCTGAAAAATACTTGCTATTTTGATAGTTTTCCACGTCTTTCTTATTGAGTTGATGAATAGAGCTTGGGATGAGGATGTGCCAATAATCAGTAGTAAATTTGTCTTATTGTGATACTTGGTGGTGCTGGTTCAGCTATATGTTTTGACCATGTTGTCCCACTTTTGACATGATTCCTATACAATTCAATATTGTATTTAGTGCTACATCTATATGCTTGTTTGAACCAAATATATGCATCTACATACTGACAGAAGAACCTGCAGGTCCAGACGTGACACGTTTAGCTGCCATGGCTGGAAAATATAAGGTCTTCTTGGTAATGGGAGCGATTGAAAGGGAAGGTTATACATTGTATTGCTCAGTGCTTTTCTTTGATCCTCTGGGCCATTATTTGGGTAAGCACCGCAAGCTTATGCCTACAGCACTAGAACGAATTATATGGGGATTTGGAGATGGATCAACAATTCCTGTTTATGATACTCCACTTGGAAAGATCGGGGCCCTCATTTGCTGGGAAAATAAAATGCCACTTGTGAGGACAGCGTTATATGGTAAAGGTAATATCCTTTGATGCTGAACTCTTTAATGTTATGCGCTAGTAAACTCCCCACAGATAGATTACCTACATATCATTTGTTATGGACGACTTCATCGGGCAAGAGCACAACCACAGGAAGAAAGGCGCTGCGGCACCCTCCAGATAGGTGTGGCCGCACCTTTCTAGAAGGGGCAGGCGCAAGAATTAAGTTCAGCCGGACGCAGCTAGGAAATACGAAATTAGTTACTTAAGTTCTTAGTAGTTAGAGAAATAAGAGGAGCAGCCAGCCGGCCGTGTGGCTATATAAACCTGGGCGGGGCTGAACCTAGGCAAGCAGAAAATAGAGAGAAAAAGATCGGCCTCCTAGGGAGGACGATCTCCTCTCTGACCTGCTGTAATTTCCATTTTTAGTTCATCAATAAAGCACCCAAATTCCTAGCCATATCATCATTACTTCCTGACTTCATGGCTTGTGGAAACACACTTTTGGCACAAGTCAGATAAAGCAGATGCTGAAGAAGCATTGGTGCCGAAACATAATTTGATCTTGAAATTCTTCTCTTATGTTACAAGCAGGAATTGAGATATACTGCACTCCAACTGCTGATTCCAGGCCTGTTTGGCAAGCCTCCATGACACATATTGCCATGGAGGGGGGATGCTTTGTCTTGTCTGCAAACCAATTCTGCCGCAGAAAGGACTATCCTCCGCCACCTGAGTATGTGTTCGCTGGTTTAGATGAAGAGCCTTCTCCAGAAACTGTTGTTTGCCCTGGAGGCAGTTTTATCATTTCTCCATCTGGGCAAGTCTTGGCAGGTCCCAACTATGAGGGTGAGGCGTTAATTACAGCTGACCTTGGTAAGAAGTGCAGACACACAACATGTTTCTTTGCCTGCATTTGTATGCGCAGTTTTGCTGTAATGTCCTCAGTTATTTTGTTAAGTTATTTTGAACTATTGAAGTCTGCCACATCCGTTTTTGAAGGTTCTAATGAATGTCCTTTTGCAGACATGGGAGAAATTGTGCGAGCTAAGTTTGATTTCGATGTAGTGGGCCACTATGCGCGACCTGAGGTTCTGAGCTTGGTAGTGAATGACCAACCACAACTTCCTGTGTCTTTCACTTCTGCTGCTGAGAAGACTCCAGCGACAAAGACTGACAATAATGCCAAGCCCTACTGAAGAGCGATGAGTGAATGCAACGTCTAGGATGGGTGGGGTGACTTTTGAAGTCTATTTCTAACTTCTGCAATCCGTTTGTAGTAATAAAAAAAAAGTACCATTGGCTTGCTGTGTGCCTTCTGCTAAAAAGGACCGCAGATGTTCGTACATGTTCCTTTGTTATGCAGTCTAGATCATTTGAAATGTACTCCCTCCGTCTAGGCTAAAAACCGCCAGCTGAGAAATCCACTGTCGTCTAGGCTAAAAACCGCCAGCTGAGAAATCCACTGTCGTCTAGGCTAAAAACTGCTAGCTGGGAAATCCACTGTCTTCCGCTCCCAAAAAGCTTAACCACACCCGTCACCTCCCAGCACACGCTCACTCTAGTCCCATTGTCCCGAGACTTTAGGAGCTCCGGCGATGAGCACGGTGGCTGCCCCTTCGTTTCCGCTCGTCGTTAGCAGTCTACACGGCGTCTCCGACCACAAGAGCCCCACGGTGACTCTCACTGCCAACGAATTTAGGTGATTGCTCCTCTGTGGCCAATCTGCTTCTTCTGAATGTAATTGCAGTCGTAGCTTATCCCGTCGTGAGAACATAAGGTCAGGAGGTGCCTGAGTATGCTAGCAGTATGAAACTGTCACATTATGTCCTTTGTCGACCAGACATTCACATTTGTTGGTAAAAACCAACCCTGTTAATGTTTTGTAAGCACTGGATACGTCAGCATAGTTAGATATAATGCAAGAATTCTTTCAGAAGCACACACCTGCAAGGGATTTCATTAAGCAAGGTAACCGCAAGTCAGCAGAAACCGTTCAGCGGAACCCATTCCATATCATGCGCCTATGTCTGGTTGCAGCGTGACTGATGGGAACGACGCAGTGCGCACGGTACAATCACAACACCTGAGCCGTGAGGACGGGATCCGAACGCCGACATGCCCCTTTTGGCCAACGAGGCCGCGGGGACCGACTTTTGCCGTCAGGGGGATCCAATCCAATTATACGCGGAAAGCGAGCTGGCGACGCAGACACGCACCCTGTCCAAAACTAGGAAGGCAACGCTAGTGGCCCGTCCATTCGCCCCGCCCTTTCAGCACAGGTCATCGTCGCCAATCAGCATGGCGGACCTCCGCTTCCTCCCCAGTCCACATCGATCTGCCCCCCTGCCATCCTAATCCCCTACCGAGAAACGCTCCCGGCACTCGCAAGTCAACCGATTAATGTGTTCAGCTCACAAAATGTCGTGCTGCCTGTCACCTTCCCATATTGGTTTCAGTATCGTCACGATATTGGGTTCATGGTTAAGCAGTGAAGCTGTGAGCTTGTTCCGTTACGACAACGGATCACAGCCTCACCGGCAGCGACGTCCTCTGGCGAGAGCGGTCGATTTTATCATTCCAGACGCGGGCGTGTCACCATCAGTTGGCAGGTCGCGTCACAGCGTCGTGACTCCTCCAGGTCTCCCGTGCTCCCGCCTGCCCGCGGCCACCCAGCCGTGCGTGCAACCGTGCACACGTCCCAGTCGCCCCGGTGATGGTCCGCCTCGCGGCCTTGGCCCCCACCCACGGCGGCCGCCTCTGACCCCAAAGTCAGGGGGTGCATCGTGCACTGCACCGCGCGTCGACGTCCATTCATCAGGGATGCAACTTGGGGGGATGCCATCTCCAGCTACGACCTGTGCGCAGTTGCACGCATGGCAGCGCGATAACGATTTTTAGTGTGGCACCGGCGAATTCCGCACAGGCCCCAGCAGCGCGCCCCATCACCCGGTGTCGGTCGCCCGCGAGCTTTTCCATCGATTTCGCCCCGTCCTCCACGCAAAATCCTTGATCATTCGTTGCCCTTGCGATGCCCAGCACGACAGGGGAGAGCTGGCTGGAAAGACGGGGGGATCTCTCCGCTCAGGTCAGGTTGCTGTACCCGCCCAGTCGATTTGTTTCACTGCGGGCCGAGCTCTTTCGCGATTGCGATGTGATACGACGGTAGGCTTCCTATTCGTAAAAGACTTGCAGTTTGCAGCAAAGTGAGGGCTACTGGACCCAGATTCCCATGGTACCCCGCACCCCCATGTAGTAGTATTGTGCTCACTGCACACCGGGTCACCGGCCCTCGCACTTTCAACAGTAGTGGTAACTAACTTTCTCCAAATTCCGTGATACGAGTAAAGTTTTTACTTAGCTGGATAAGGTAAGTTTGTTTTGTGTTGATGAACTCGTTGGCCGTAGCTAATGGAGTGAAGCGGTCTGGAACTGACTTCTCTCGATTGACACTCCTGCAGCATTTGCATGTGCATATATAACACATCCATTAGAATACCACTACTGGCAAATTTGAGTAGCAATTTGTTCATAAAAATACATGCAAAATAGAATACCATACACGGTAAAAATGCACATGGTAAATATGTGCAGTAATACTACATCAGGTCCGTTATAAATCTACCCGTTATGTCCCTCTCAAAACCTCTCCAACCCCACAGCCACAGGTCCACACCTCCACCTCTCGCCACTCCAGTCCAGTCCTAGTCCAGCAACGCGACAGAGACAGCCAACAGGCGCCATGGCCACCCGCGACGTCTCCACCGCCGCCGCCGCCGCCGCCATGTTCCACGTCTACCAGCCCTTGCAAGTCCCGTCCACGGCTGTAACAGCAGCAGCAACCGACGGCGCCCTGGTGGTCCCCGCGACGACGCCGGGCAAGAAGAAGGCCTCGCAGGGCGGCAAGGACCAGCACAGCAAGGTGAACGGACGCGGGCGGCGCGTGCGGATGCCGATCGTGTGCGCGGCACGCGTGTTCCAGCTCACCCGCGAGCTCGGGCTCAAGTCCGACGGGCAGACCATCGAGTGGCTGCTCCGCCAGGCCGAGCCGTCCATCCTCGCCGCCACGGGGTCCGGCACCACCCCGGCCGTCTTCGTCTCCTCCTCCGCGCCGTCCACCTCCTCCTCGTCCGCGCACTACCAGCAGCAGCAGACGGTCCTCGGCAAGCGCCCGCGCGAGGAAAGCGACGCCACCGTCTCGGTGGCGGCAGCGGCCTCCGCGTTCTGGGCGGCGTTGCCGACGTCGGCGCCGCGGTCGACGGAGGCCAGCTGGGGCTTCTCGCCGCTGGAGGCGCAGGCGACGACGACGTACGTGCCGATGGCGCAGGCCCACCACCTCAACCTGATCGCCGCGCTCTCCGCCGGCGCCGCCCGGCGCGCCGAGGAGGAGACCCGGTGATTCATCGTATTTTCTGACATGTTTGTTCGACGCTTCACGTACTTGTGCGTGTTGTCGTGTGTTCTTTGTACTACTAGCGGTTTTGATTTTGTGTGTGCTTCTCAGTCAGTCGGTGGCTTGTTGTGTGTGTTGTTTCCACGATTTGAGAATGACGATTGATGGTGCCAACTGCCTAGTTCTAAACATAGCAAGTTACGAGTCCTTAGATCTTACTTCATCCCAGTGCCTCGCACCGAAAAAATCTTTTCCAGTAGAATGCGTGTCACAGTTTATTATACCATCTGTGTTAGGTTTTCTGTGTTCTTGTGATTCCACTTGTTTCAGGTGGAGGCCGCTTTGTCTGTACCAGCGACCCACGTCGTTTAGTAACACGATTTCATAAAGTTGCCATTCTTTTGGGATCATTTCTTATTCTCAATTCAATGGATTAAGAGTAAGTTACGAAGCCAGTAGTAGTATAGTAGTAGACCGATACTAGTATAGTACTAGTAGTAGTGATTCGAGCATCGGTTAAAGGGAAACTATGGGCATCCGGACTGCAGGTGAGCAGATTACAGCAATGATTGACACCGGGGAATCCCAAAGCAATTCCATTTCGCCTCGTCGGTCGCTTTTCCTCCATGACACCTCGCTTTCCCTCTGCTCCGAGGGGAAAGGGAAGTGCGGCAAAAGGCTGCGGCGCCTGCACCCGCACAGCAGTCTTGCTGCCGCGCGCCCGCCCGCCTCTGAAAATTTTGCCTCTGCGAATGAAGAAAGGTCGAGGCCGTTGCGTCTGCGTCTGCGCACCCGGACGGTTCGGTTCGTTCGTGTCAAAGCTCAAGGTAACTTCGTCCCGGCATCCGAACTGTAAAGGGGTAATGCAAGAAAATGGGTCAAAAATGCCAGAGGACGCATGCCCGTACGTACGCCGACAGGTGCAATGCGCAGTACTCCGTACTCTACACCAGGGGCGCTGGCATGTGTCCCTGTGTCGCACGTTCTCCTGCTACCTGGATCACGTACTGCTGCCTCTAACGGAGGACGAAGACTTGGTCGTGGCTCCGATGAAAACACGACTGACCGAGTAGAGTTCGTGATTCGTCGGCGTCACATGGATACACACAATACAATTACGAGGGTGAAAGGCACACGCGGGGACCCGCGCCGGGCTTTCGAAACAGTGCGGTGCAGCCTTGTCCTGTTCACCGTGCCGTGCGCCTGCCCGCTTGCTGACCACCAAGCCAGCGTACGTGCACAGACCTGCCGGCGCTCGCGCGCGCGCGTCGATGGACACGACCACACCAAGCGATGAAGCGGAAAGCTTCGGCGCGCGTGACCGAGACGAAACCGGCCGTTCACCTCCTGTCCTGGGCGCTGGGAGCTCAGAGCACGGCACGGCGCGATGCCCGGTCAGGTTCGCGCTGCCCGGCTGGCGCCCCGTACCGTACCTTTGCCGTGCGTCGTCCTGCCTGCCGGCTTCGTCTGGTCTGGCAAGTGGCCAAGGAGAGGCCAAGTTGCAAGCATTTTACTCATATTTACTTTACCCGCTGTCATAAGCGTGGTACCGCTGCCGCTCGGCGCGCGGCCCGCGCGCTCTACCAGCAGATTTTGTTCGGGAGTCTCGTCTCGATCCGGCAACGACCAGCAGGCGTAAGAACACGCTCCCGAGCCGGCACGGCACGGCGCGACGAGGCGCGGTCCTGGGCGCTTCTTTGGAGTGCCGTGCCGAGCAGGTCGCAGTCGCAGACTCGCAGCTGCACCGGCGCCCCCGCGCGGCAGTCGATAACAGAAGATGCGTGTACTGATGTTTATTCTCTTTTTTGTTTAGGTCACCACCAGTTTGGTTTTGGTCGGGGCCGTCGGGCCATGGTGTGTTGCAGTTGAAATCAGCAAGCTCTGAAGCTGCACGGCAGTGATCTTCTGTCTGATGTGTTGAACTCAGTCTGAACTCTCCATGCTATCTATCTCCATTGATGCAAAAACCCCAAAAGAGTCAGGATCCTGATTATCCAGAGCCTAATGAGTGCTGCCTTATGTGTCAAAATTAACTGGTTGTAGCAGAATTATGGAAACGTGAATTGATCGCCACGTTATTATGTGCTGCTTTCCTTATGAAAGCCTTGTTTTTCACATCAGATTGCACTGGAGGATTTATGTCACTTATTGTTCATGGATATGAATTTTCTGGATAATTCTTTTTTGTGCCCGAGAATAACTGTAGTGAGTATGAAATTTGTTTTCTTTATTTAAAATAACTGACAAAATCTTCTCGATACTGCTGTCAGCATTCGTCGATCTGAATATTATTTTTTGTGTTGATGATTTAGGGGCCCTTTAGTAGAGCTTTCAACTCCTGATTCTTTGCATTCACTCCTGATTCTACTGATTCTGTGGCTGAAAGTGATTCTATTTAATTTTTTAAGATAAATTTTTAAAATCAGGACAGAGAATTACTTCATGTGAATCAGAAGAAGCTATTTTTTCCAGCTCTCAGCCTTTTAGTTTATTTAAAAAATCACTTCACAGAATCAGACGAGAATCACTTCACAGAATTATTTCTCTAAAAAACAGTGTTTGACAGAGCTTCTCAAATTCTGAGTGAGAATCAAGAGCTGAGAGCTCTGCAAAGGGCTCTTGCTGATAGACGTGTACCCGGTCCCTGCCCGAGACTGATATACTGTTTTACTTATAATTTTGCAATGATAATTAATAACCAATAAAGGATTCAGTTTCATATAGTCAACAGTGCAATATTGGTCCAGCTGACTCATATACAGCGGACTGTCGCTAATACTGTTCAAGCACGAATCATTTGTCAAGGAAAGTTGTCTGCAAATTTTCTGCAGCATATCTGAACGGGGTACGGAGATTGCCATCATGGAATCTCCTTACTACTCCAACATCCATGCTCATGTTTCTCCATCGTCAATCTTTCTTGCCATGCCCAAGATTACCAGATGACAAACTACTGTGGTCTGGGCCACTCGGCTGCCCTTTTGATCGAAAATGAGAGGGTACGATGCAGCTTTGGTAAGGCTGCAAGACTATTTGCGTACAGCGTTTTTGCTTGCTAGAGTACGCTAGCATGAACAGGAACGAAGAATTGCAGCACCGTCACCGGTCATTCTGCCTGGCTGCCTTCGTACTAACAGTTAGGTCCGTTTGAAATTATAATTTATTAGATTTATAAAAGTAAACAAACAGAACAGATTATTTTAATCTCAAGTTTGAATTATTATAATTTAATAAGCTAGTTATTACGTGCTTATTTGATCTATTACTTTTGTCAAATTGAAAATAAGCTGAGTTGTCAAACAAACAAATACAGATTATAATCTCTACATTATAATCCAGCTTATAAAAAATTAGATTATAATTTAGATTATATAATCTAATAAAGAAACAAACAGAGCTTAGTATCACCTTACAAAGCAAGCCCTTTCCCTTTCACCTTTTCTGGCTTTCCAAATTGTGTCACTGAGACACAGAGCATATGGTGATATGGAATTGTCCGACTATTTTTTCAGGGCATCAAACTTCAAAGACTTGAGTGAAATAAAGCACTAGATTCTCCATGCACATTTGTTGATTGGTTCCAGTGAAATATCTTCCGGATACAACATACAAGGAGGTTAGCATTACATAAGAAGCAACATGCTGAAGCAAAACATGGGAAACTGAAATGTAAAACAAAAAAAAACCCACATGCACCACTGAGCTATATAGTAGGTGTTTATTTAATATTGAGCTAACAATAAATTATACTTTTACCAACCCAGCGAGATTCTTAGCACAATTTGAACCCACAAGATAACTGTTTTCCTCATTATATAAAATTGTTTTTCAGTTTTTACAAAGAAAATTGCGTTGCAATCACAAGGCTACCTTTAACTTTTTTGCAACCTGAGGTGGCGTTTGAGAAGTATTGGTTAGGGATAAGAAAATGAGAATGGGATATGGTTGGGTTTAGGTTAGAATAAGGCCTTTTATAAAATGTGAGAATTTTTTTCTATTTTCTATATATTTATGTGAAAATAAATTGATTTCTATAAAATTTATACGAGATCTTTATAAAATTCCCGCGTTCCAAAAGACCTAAACGTTTTTTCTCCCTTTCCCTTGTTCGGTGAGATGGCTGGATAAGGACAGGAAAAAGCCCATGGGACCCACTACGTTTTGGCTTGTCCAGTATAGTAAGGATTCGAGAGTGGGGGCCCACACTATATTAATTGGACTACTTTCGTCTAGCTCCTTCCTCTCCGCTTGCCTTTTCCTTTGCTTGGGCATGCGTGAGCTGGTTGGTCGGGGATCTCGTCTGCACTGGGAATGTAGCAGCAGCAGGCCGGAGGTCCGTGCAGGGTTTTAAAAAACCGTTTGATGAAAAAAATCGGTCGTCGGTGATATTTTGATTTTCAGAAAAATCAATCCAAAAATCGATCAAAATTCAAATTTTGATCGATCGTCGGTAACCGATATGCAAACCAGTAAATCGGCCGGTTTCTAACAAAACCGTTGCGGCGGTAAACCGGTCAGTTTGACTGAAAACTGGCCGACAAAATAAAAAATCGAAAAAATGTTGTAAAATAAGAAAAAAAATAGAAAAAAATTCAGAAAATTTTGACATAACTTTTCTGAAATTTTTGCAATACATTTACACAATATATACTTTATCAATGAATAATAAACACACAATTTGACAATATATCCACACCAATACAATCCATATTTCATATTTAAAGTCATACATAAAGTTCGTACACAAAGTTTATACACGAAGTTGACATTTTACATTGGAATTGTATTCCAATCAAAATAAGCCCTGTCGCACTCATCATTTGATGTTATTTGAATTCCTTTAGTGGCAAGCAACTCAGTTTTGAATTCATTTTAAGTTTGACCCGTCCAAGCGGAAGTTGTCTCCCATTGTGAGCGCAACATGTGATAAAATTCAAGATTCTGCTATTGTTACACCCATGTGGTAGTTGGTTGTGAGCTATGATCACCTAAAAGATAATTATAATACTCAAGACTTTGGTTGTAGGAGGTATCACTGTCTGTCTCCGAGTAGTAAGCACCATATTGATGCTGTCTACCCTCTATTGTGATGCTCTGTGACTGTGGAGCGCCATGGTTTTGATTTTATGTAGCATGGGTGAAGTATGTCTTATCTGCAAAAGAAGTTAACTGTAATAGAAAAGAGTTAAAATTGTTCATGTGATGCGAAAATATGGTTACCTGTGAAATAATACGTAGTTAATGGTGGCTGGGAGTCAGGAACCACGTCCGCATCGCCTGGTGCATCTCTAGAATCTGTTCGAGAGCTGATGTCATTGTACTTCTGGTAAGGTGTGCTTCGTCTGGCGTCTTCAGAATCCATGGAGTCATCGCTGGCCACTTCCGTACCTTTTTCTTTTCCTTTACCTTTACTTTTCCTTTTGCTCGTGCTCCTCTTCTTTTTAGCACCTGTCTTTTTTCTTTGACGCTGGTGCTTCCTCTTTCCTATATGAGTGTCACCCACATTTTGTTCTGTCCATTCAGACATCGTTGCAGCACGAGACAACCGTAGAAATTGTCTACTAGCTTCATCAGTGGTCACTAGACGAGATGGCAAAGGAGTCACTCTCTGTGTCCTCTTTATTAAGAAGATGATCAGCATTTGATTTTTCATGTTCCATCCAATCTCTCATTAGATTAGAAGAATCATAGAAGTATAGCTCCATGAGACGATCAAAGGGATCAGCTTCTGTTGGTTTATATATAAATCCAGTATCCCGCGTCTGTATTCTGAGATTGTAGTTGATATACACCAACTTATGCAATTTAGCATGAGAGAGTATGCTGCGCAACTTTGTGTGAACCAATGCGAATGTACTTCAATTACGTTCGTATCCGTTAGATGAAGCGCACTGCGATACTAGACGTAAAGCAAGTTTCTGAAAATTTAGTGTGTCACCATTGAGCAGGTGAAGTTTTTGCATCCACTGCCATCCTGCTGGCCAACTCAGTTGCGAATGCACCTTGTTTTCTTCTTCAAATTTCCGTCTCCTGCAGCGCTTAAACACACGTATTGGTGGGTGCTATACGCGAAAATGCGTCTCGAAGATCATGCAACGTATTTGCACTGAACCCATATGAATAGTGCGTCCTTGGGTGCAACGCTCCAGCTGCATGTAATATAGCAATAATTAGATACGTAATAATACTTAATGAAATGCATTAGTGGTTATCTTAGTAAAAACAATTTTATCTGCATTGACAAATGTGTCATTACAAATATCATGCATCCGACGATTAATAACCTTTATGTACCTCTCGTACTCTCTATCATCATTGTAGAAAATAGCTTGATACTCATTTTTTAATAAATGATACCTCATAAGAACTTCACTTAAGTTAGGGGTTTTATTTTGATCAGAAAATCGAAAGAATGCATACAATGGTTGCACGACATCAACCACATACTTCACTGTGTCCCACCATGACATGCTAGCTAGACATAAGTGTGCATATCTTCTCTCATCAGTGTTAGACCATCGACTTTTTAAAAAAACTTTGAGAACCCAACCATGCCATGAACTTGTCCCTCCGACGATGCATACTCTCAAGAAACATATAGTTGGTGCCAAAACGAGTTGCATTTCATCTCACCAACTCACCACTAATAGCATTCGTCATCATAGAGTGTAGCTGATTATGATTGTCCAACCAACGAGAAACTCTGTGAGCAAATTGTATCACAGCTTTGTGTTCTGGAAACTCATCAATGGTCTTTAGCATCAAGTTGGTTGTATGTGCCACACACGGTTGCCAGAAAATATGATTGTACTTGTTCCTTAGATGCTTGCACGCTTTCTTGTAGTTCGAACCATTATCCGTAATAATCTTAACAATATGCTCTGGACCAATATCAATGCACAATTTGTTCATTTCTTGCAAATGAACATGACATCAATCAATATGACAGTGGTGCAGATTCATTGAATGATCAATAGAAGTAATATATGAACGTATCTTAATATGAACTCTGCTGACTGGCTGTTTCCTGTAACATCAGAAGACTTGTGGAAAAATACGACACCGTTAGAGTAGATCATAAAATTTATCAAGCTCATCCCTGTAGGTCTAGTCCAAGAGTCGCACATGATAGTTACACCATGCGTCGGCCACTCTAGCTTGAATTTCTCGAATTTCTTCTGAATATCTTCTTCCTTTTGATTAAGGTATGTTCCATCTATTTCCCTGTCAGTTGAGTTAAGAACGCCCTCACCTGCAAACATAATGAATCGTGATCTAAATATGTGCAAACATACTGTGAACATAATAAATCGTGACCTAAATATGTTCAAACATACTGTGAACATAATGAAGAAAATGAAAGTAGCATACCCCATCTGTGTGTCTCTTTGATTGTGCTGATGAAGTACGGATTATTCGCCTTCCTACCAGCGATGGCTTCTGTATGAAAGAATTTGGACCACGTCTTTCCAATTGCTGACTTTGCTAGCTTGTTCTTTGCCGTCCATAGACCAGTATCTATCCTGGTTTGAATCCGTTCCCTGAAACTTGACTTCTGTGACATTGAACTTCTCATCATGCCAAACAATCCCCCACCACCACCTTGAGAGGAAGCACCTGCACTTTGAGAGGAACCACTTGCACCTGAGGAACCACCTGCACCCGAGGAAGCACCTGCACCCGACGAACCACCAACACATTGCTCGAACTGACCACCATACATACGCTGTCGCTGCCGGAATTTCTTCTCCTCTCTAGATAGCCACATGGCAGCCTGCAAATCCTCATCATCCTCCACATTCACATTGTCTTCATCCGCAACATCTTGCTGTCTCAAGGCCTGTCTAGCTCGATCCTTCCTCCGCTTCACGGTCCTATCAAGCTCCTGACAAAAATAGTTCCGCACCTCGGCAAGAATGTGAGCACAACCCGCCACATTGCTGCCCCGATGTGCTAAATGTTGCTTGAATCTCGTGGCACCACCCCTCTCTTCGCGCTCTTGCAATACTTGCAACAAAACCCGAGGTACACATTCTCTCTGTGTTTCCAAACCGAATCCAGTTGATCCGCCATAAGAAAATATTAGAACTAAGCAAATCACTCAACATTTGAAGAAAAAATGAACAAAGTCACTACCTCACCTCTTCTGCCTGAAATCACCGTAGATCGGCCGGCTTACCGCCAATATCGAGCGGCTAACCGCTCTAACCGGTCGACGAGCCGCGGGCCCAGCTTCCCCGCGACGCGCGCACACTGAAACCCGGCTTACCGCTGGAGTCGAGCGGCTAGCCGCTCGGCCGGCTTGCCGCTCCAACCGCTGCGCCCACGGAGCCAACCGGCTTACCGGCAATATCGACCGGCTAGCCGCGCTCGGGCGGCTGTTTTCGACGGCGAAGGGGCGGATGGCGGGGGAGGCGACGCGCAAGATCGCAGACAGCGAGCAGGGAGTGGTCACGGACACGAATGGGAGCTTCTGGAGTGCGGGGAGGATAAGGTAAGTTTTTTACTTTTTCATATTTACTTTTCTGAATTTTTTTGGGCACTTAAATCTTAAAATTTTTAAAAAAGGATTCCACCAAAAATCATTATTTTTCAAAACCCGTCAAATTTTCAAAATTTAAAAAAATTCAAAATTCAAAACAAAAACCGGTGAACCGACCAAACCGGTTTGGCCGGTTTTGTGAACCCTAGGTCCGTGCCGGAGATCTAAGCTACCCCGCCGTGCGGCCCTCAACGAGCTCCCTAGCCGTGCCCCGCCCACCGGAGCTCCCTGGTCGCGCT
>BCLF01000007.1:4930486-4947260 GCA_001602275.1 Zoysia japonica | reverse complement strand
GGGGGGGGGGGGGGGGGGGGGGGAGGGGGCGGCGGCGGCTCCCCACCTGTTTCATTGATACGGGGGACGGGCCGGAGCCCGTCCGTCAATGTTTAGGAAACATAACAGATTACGAGATGCCTCTGTTCTCATGTATTCCGAGATGGCTAAACAAGCACCGCGGCTGTCGGCGCCGTAGACGATGCCGATTGCATGGTGAGATCAGGGATACGAATTCCATTGCAAGGACCACAAACTTATTCCTTGCGCACGACAGAGTGCTAGTCTAGTCTTAGCGTAGTACGAGATCAGTGGGATGGCCAACAAAAAAGTCTTACCGATGGATCACATGGCGACCTCCGTCTCGTTCACGTCGATGGGATCAGCATCTGCCGTGTCGAGAAATAATTGGCAGCGAGCGCAGGGCGCCGTACTTGTACCACTGCCCTTCTAGCGTCGGCAAGCCCAAGCGACGGTCTTCTTCTTAATACTCCGTACGCCAAAAGGACATGGCTTACGGATGAGAGCAAGAAAGAATGGATCGACGGATGGGACTTGGGGACCGGAGGTTCCTCACTCTGCCAACAACCACCAACCCAGGGTGTGCCCTGTTCCTCCCTTCACGGAATGATGAGTGATGAGTGAACGGATGACTCATCAGTGGTAGTAGTAACCCTATCGACTCTCTCGGTTGCTTGTTTCAGACCATTTTTTTTTGGCACATCGTCTTCCAATTTCCAAACCTCGTGATTGCATTGCCATTTTGTTTTCCTTTACGGCAATCGCATTTTTGCTTTCAAGATCCACGGCTATCTACTTGTGGAATTTCCCTCTACCTGACTACCTCGGGTGGTTCAGAGGTGCCAGGACGTTAATCTGTGATACCGGTGGAACAAAGATCTTCTAAGCGGCCTAGCGACTTTCACCGTTTTTGAAAGCAAGCCAAGAAGCTCAGGCCCAAACCTCTCAATTTCGCAACTCTGGGAACTCTACCTTGAACGGCAAATAAAGCAGGGGACCAAGCAAAAAAATCGAGGAAACAGGCACAAAAAAAAAAATGGCATGCTCGATCGTAGATGTGTTGTTCCGAAAAATTGCAGATTGTACTAACATCAAGAAGCGCGCAAAGCAAACGCCACACCTGCCACCCCCATCTTCTTCCATTACACGATCCTCTGACCTCAACTCAACACGAACCCCGCGGGCCTAACCACCCCATCCACAATCATGAATCACCGGAGCGCGCAGCTCGAGACGAGGACGACGTCTGCAGCGGCGCGGCCGTCGTCGAAGTTGAGAGCGTAGCTGAGCGCGTCGTAGTGGAAGCTGAACCGCCGGCCGCGCCTGGCCCGCTCCGAACGCAGCCGCCGCAGCAGCGCGCGCAGGCGCCAGTACAGGCTCCGCACTAGCCTGCTGCTCCGCCCGCTCGCCACCGCCACCACGCCGGCCTCCACAGCTGCCACCACCGCCGCCATCCTCTCTCTCTCGCTAGCTCTCTACCTCTCCACTCTGTTCCGGTGTCATGTACCGCAGTGGGCGTGGTAGGTTGCGCCTGTGGACTGGAGTGCGCAGGCGGAGGCGGGCACGGCCGGGAGGAGGGAGGTGGCGAGGCGGGGAAAGCGTGTTGCCACTCCTATATAACGCCGTCACGGCGTCACCCCCATTCCTTTTCTGCCCGGCACGGCGCATCGCTTTTTCAAGGCCCGGTGTCCGTTCCGGTTAATAATGCAGCAGTGCTCCTATTTAACCGTCGGAGTGGTGCCCCTAGCGTAGCCCGTGACCGTGAGCACTGAGCAGGCGTGTTGGTGCGATCGGGGTTACCTGCATTGGTGGGATAAATTCAGGCATTACACTGTAGCTAGAATTTTATCTACTTCCAACCCTCGGATCCAAAAGCAATGGTCTAAATCTCGAGCTACAGTTGTTGGTGGATCCGCGCGCACTGCAGTACGGGTTCGTTGGCTGCGCGCATGAACACGCGATGGGGCGGTCGAGGAGACGGGGCGGATAGGACTTGCTTGGGAAGTTGGGAGAGAGGACGGGTGCTGGGACAAGCAGGGATGGAGAGGACCGTGGCCGAGCTGTGGGTCACGGGTGGGTCACAGCGCACTGCCGCTGCGCCGGAGCGGAGGACACTGCGCCCGGTGTGGATTGGCGAGAATTTCTTGCGAGATTCCTCGCATGGATTCTCGGGCCAGTGGCCTTGGATTTTTATGTCGCGCTGACGGGCTCGGATCCCGGAGCAGTGTGGACTTTCGCCGACGCGCCTTTACCAGTACCTGTGCCACGTTACTGCAGTGGCGCCGGAGGTCACTGTAGTTTACCATCTTAAATGTCGTTTTAACTTTTTAAAATTTACGTTTGATTATTTATTTTATTAAAACTTTTTTAAAAAAATACAAAAATAAAAAAGTCAAACTTAAAACACTTCTAATAATACATCGGTGCACAATAAAATAATTTTTTAATTTTTTTAAATAAAATAAATAATAAAAAAAAATTGAAAATTAAAAATGACATTTATTTAGAACGAAGTGAGCAGAACGGTGTCAGCCTCGCAGGACCACGTGGATGGCCCAGCTGCAGCGCGGCCGTGCTGTCTTGCCGTTAACCGGCTGCGCTGCGTTTATCATCGACTGGTGATGATGGCGCAGGAACAGCTAACGAATTGATAAGGGTCGGGAGGGAGCGAAACGGAGCTGTGTCCTCTGCGCCCTCCCTTCTGGACCGTGCATTGATCGGCGGAGCAGCTTTGCTCACGGGCGCCGTTGCAGTGAGTTCTCACTTTTCAACTTCTGGTAAAAAAGGTTTTTCAAAGACGGTAGTAGGTGGCGTTTGGATTCGGGCTATGTCATCGAGTGGCGAAGAAAAATTTCACTGGACAACGCAAGGCTCCTTGGCTCAGCTCACGTGTCTGGTTAACCTGGGATTCCTAAATCCGGCAGTGGTATGCAGTCAGTTGTGTTTACTTAACGAGGCAGTGGCATACTTAACGAGAACTGGTTAGTGGTTTAATTGGACGTGTTTGCACGATCGGGGTCCTCTCAATTAGAGGACTAAATTTAGATAGAACATTGTAGCTGGAATTTAAATATAGTTTTAACCGTTTGATTTAAAATCAGCGATTCAAATTTGACGCTCCAGTAAGCAATAAAATACTTCTTCTATGAACAGTATCTGCAAACAGTATAATGCTACACAATTTACTGTGGTTTTTGTTCACCGCTGCAGAGGACCCCGATCCGTGTTTGCATGGTTGGCGAATGACTCCAGGCTGCCCTTGTTATTAGAACTGTGCCTGCTAGATTTGCTGTCGGATTGAGACGTTGCATCTCGTGATCACAAGACAAGCTTTGCGCTTTCTTGACGGGCGAGTTGCTACTGTTCGTTTTCTCGCAACCAGCAAATAGTCTGATCTCTCGCTGATAATTGGCGTCATATGAGCAAGACTCCAACCTCAAATTCAGAAAAATAGTTCCTAAATGCTCTTCATTGGTCAATTTGATGGTGGTTGCAGTCATTTAAAGGAAACATTCTTATTCTGACTGCAAATTGAGGCAAGAATGTTCCTGCCTTCCCAAGGAGGAGAAAGTGAGATTCTAACTTTGCGCATTGCTATTATGTTTCCCCTGGTTTCCAAAGTGATTATTAACTTTGTCATCGGATTTTTTTTCCATGGCACTGAGGAAAATCACATGGATCAATGGGGATGTTTCTAGGGAAAACACATGATCTCACATTATCCTGAATGTCGACCTCTACGTGTAGTCGGCAGTATGTACTGCACGGGAGAATACAACAGTGTACAGAACGGAGCCAGAAACTCAAATCCATCAGGAGTAAGAGTATTGACGAGGGAGGAAGGACAGTCACCGGACTAGTAAAGGTCAGATGAGGTAAAAGATTGAACGAAGTTGTATGTATACGAGATTGGTGTGAAAAAAGGTAAATGATACGTGTGCTTATATGTGAAGGTAGTGAATATGTAAGATTGAGCTTACAAAATCCGCTTTAGGTCAGATGACCGACGCAGAACGACGCAAGCCACGCTGTGCACGGCGACTGGTGGTGTACGAGGGATCCGACGGGACCGGGGTCAGATTCTTCCCCGCATAGCTAGCGCCTGACGACACTCGCGTGGTGCTGCGTGGCGCTGTTTGTATGCGGTGTTTGTGCGCGACGGGCGGGCCGGGAACCGGTCCCTCAGATGCATCGACCACGCTTCCCCGCCCATATCTTGCCGAAGATCCGGCTCGTCCTTCCATCCGCCCGGCCCCCGATGGCCGGACATGCCTCCACCCCCATGTAGAGAGTCGAGACGTCCGGGCCGTGCTGCCGGGTCACAGTGATGGCGATTGGTGATGGTGAACACATCAACTGTAGACGCGGCGGAGTGCGCTCATCGGCTCATGGATCGAGGGAAAACTGGGCGAGCGTGACTGCGTGACGAGACGACGGTGTTTTTGACGTGGATCAAGCTCCGCGGGAGTCGAATTTTTACTGCTGAGTTGATCTGCTACGCCTGGAAAGTGCACAACTAGCCCAATGTACTAGTATGAATTTACTCTTGAGTTGATCTCCCAATTTATCACGATTCATGCATTATGCTGCCCGCAGTGAACTGACAAACAAACTGCAGTTCGTATGGACTAACCAAGATGTGTCTCATGTAAGGACAAGTTTGTGACTGAATTGCAGGAGACATCGGCTCCGTATGTTTTTGGTTATAAGCGGTTTAACACGCGAGATCCCACTCAAACATTTTGTTCATTTCTATGAGAATCTGATTTTCTGATAAGCAGATTCACAGATTTAAACTACAGTACGATAATTGAAAAGCGAGAATCAATAACATTTTTATAGTGAAAACAATTAAATTATCTGATAAGCGTTTCTCCACGAACGGAAACAAAGTCAAAAGGCTCCTCGTACATTGGCAGATCCATGGTACGAGGGCTGTCTGTGCTGCATTTGATGGCCACGGTCAACTTCTTGCGACGGCCCGGTACGAGAGTTTCTGAAGGTTGGTATAATTTGATACGGAGTATAAACGATACACCACAGACATCATCAGCTTAGCACTACGCTTATTGACTAATGTTGTTGTTGATATTCATGATCTACTGTCCGTTGCGATGACACGATTAGAGAGCAGGCAAGCCACTGTTGATCTTATAACAACTTTATACATAGACAGAACGATATTTAATTCTGAACAGAATAATTATCTTGTTTGGTAGTGTGATTCTTTATGAGGCAAACGTCGATCCAAAGCTTTTGTTCAAAACAAACGTTGATCAAAACTTAGTCAATCTGACGTGATGGATTTTAGCGTCGGAAGTTTCGGCGTAGCTGCAATGTGGTTCATCTTGGCTGGAACTTTCTCCCAGCCCACCACGGGTCCACGGCCCGCCGCCTCCAAACTCACGAACGCTACCGAGCACCTCGCATTTCCCACCTCTCCGTCCTCGTGCGTGCGGGCGTTCTCCAAAGTACCAACAGGCCCCAAACTTGCAGCCGCCACACCGTCCTTGCCGCTGCTCCTGCTGCAGCCTGCAGGATGGACCGAGGCGAGAGCAGCCCTGCTGGCAGAGGCGGGCCATCAGCATCGGCAGCCGGCGCGACACCTTCATCTAGGTCCCCGTCCTCCCCCGCCATTGAAGCGTTGGCCGCAGGTCGAACATTTCTTCTCGCTTCAGCTTCTGCAATATGATGTTACTCTTTCCGTCTTAGAAATCAAGTCTAGAAGATACGCGAAGAGAGTCATAAGTAGTATATTGGAAAGTGAGAATGATATATTTTATGTGATAAAATTTGAATGCTAGACTCCCCATTAACTGACGATTCCATGCCAAAGTTTAATCTACTACTGGATTACGTATTATTCCTGTTTCCTACCGTTCTAATGTGTCACCTGGGCAGTATTTCTATCCATCTTATTATGATGTAGCGTTGAGTAGTTTACTGAACAGTGTTCGTCTATGTGCTTTCAATTGATTTTACACGATTGTTGTATTTAGGATTGGCACAGTAATATAGCCACCATCAAAACAAAACATGGATCTATGTGACTAATTTATAATTTAAATGCAGAAGCTATGTCTTTTGATGGAGGTAAAAACGAGGAGGTGCGAGCTTATCTTTTCTTATTGGTACATTCTTACATGTGCAACCGTTTTCAGAGAAAAAAATGTCAATATAAGTAAAACTGCATGTTTGGTTTTGCAGTCTATTGATGTTAAGGTGCAGAAAGCACTGGAGTGTCCATGTTTAGATGACTTGAAGAAAGGCCGTTGTGGGAGCCCATTTATTGATGCATTTTCTTGCTATCTCAAGAGCACCGAAGAAGAAAAGGTCGAATTTAGTTATTTCGTGAGACCATTACGAGTTCTATAGATCGTGGTATTAGATCACTTGTTTTTTGTGTGTGTGCATGTCACTGTTGCTCCTGACAATATGAGTGCCAGTCTGTATTTGATCAAAAAAAAAATTGAAGCTCCAAAATGTCCTAGTTGCTTTTGATTGATAAAACGTAAAAACATTTTTATTTGGGTCCAATCATCATCCTGTCCACGATTTACTCAAGCAGCATTCCGTAGTTGAACCGTCATGGAAATATGAAGGTTATTGTATTTTCATTTCTCTTGTTTTTCAGAACTTGTATCAGTTAAAGCTAATTACTTTTCATATAGAGTTTGTTATTTTTACCGGCAGTAGCTGCTCAGTTCTGGCCAGATTTCTTGTGAATAACAAAGCTTGGTTGGTCTTGCTCTACAGGGATCAGACTGTGTGAACCCGTTCATCGCCTTGCAGAACTGCATCAAAGAAAACAAAGAGGCATTTATCAAGGAGATTTTGGAAGAAGAGGAAAACGATGACGAAGCTGATATGTCTAACCTCAAAGTTCTGCCTCCAGCATGGTCGAGAGAAACCAAGCCAAAGAAATGAAGTCTATGAACTACAATTGATTAACATCACCATTGCCGTCATCAATTTCTGCCAATCTTGGTACAGTTCTCTGGTCGACTTCAGGAAGACCATAGAAGGGGAAAAAAAGTACTCTAGTTGTGAAGAAGTATGAGCAAACTTGAACAAAATAGTTCACAGATATTGATGTTCTACATTAGCAACTGAAATCTTGTAGTATTATGTATTGTATCATGCGAGGACCAGATCGAACACTTTTTGTGATAACTTCAAATGTCTATTTATTTGCATTGTGCTTCACCATATCAAATGGCTATTTATTTGCCAGGGGTCGTTGGCTGTGTTGATCCTGTTGGATCAGTCTGGAAACTAGATAATCTCGTTGTCTGTAGGATACAAATCAGACCTGGGCCAATCAATGATTCTTCTTCAGTTGAATGGGCTCATTACTAGTCAGATATGATTTAGGCCCAGGCCCAGGGTCGATCCTTCTACGTCTGCGAGACCCAGTCCACGTGACTCGACCGCGTCCTCCAATTCTCCTCCCCTATCCTCACACCCGTTTCCCATTCCGAGTCAGGCAGCTAGAGCCGGACCCGGAGGCGCCCACGCCTACGCGAGTACGCGACTCGTCTTGAAGCTTCCACTTGAGGCAGGATTAGGGTTCCGGCTCTCTCCCGTCAGGCCTGTCTCCGGTCGTCAGCACCAGCCATGTCGGGGCGCGAGGTCCGCGAGTACACCAACCTAAGCGACCCCAAAGGTGCGCGGTTGTTCCGCTTCCACCGATTCGCCGAGTTTCCAACCCCTGCCGCAGTTTTTTGTGATTTTTCTTAGATTTTCGTCATGAGGATATGGGTGTTTGTGCAGACAGGAAGTTCGGGAAGGGGAAGATCGACGATGAGGACGTCACCTTCCAGCGCATGGTGGCAAAGGTTAGACCGGATCGTCTTGCTACCGCAGCCACAACAATCCCGTTTTGCAGTACATATATATGTTCGATTTAGGATTTTCTGTCTAAAATGTGGATATTTATCATTTAAATATGGCGTTTAATAGTTGGCTAATGTTGTTGAAATGTGATACTTGAACGCTCTTGGTAATTTGGTAGGCACCTTAGTGTTTCAGAGGTATGAAGCTTGTTAGCTACCGATGGCTAATTACAAATCAGAAGATCAACGATTTTGGGTGGTTGAACAAATTGACATGACAAGCATTGATTAAGGGAAAAAAGTCTATTTTACTCCCTTGAGTAATTCACTTTGAATGTTTGAGCCCTCTGAACAAAATCTTAGCTCGATTTGCTCCCCCAAACAATTCAAGTTGGTGCAATGTACCCCCAATTATAATTTTTATTTTTTATTTCTCAGCATACAAGTTGAGTTTGAAGCTCAAATTTTGCATGGGGGAGGTACCTCACATAAAAACCTTTGTTAAAAGTACAAAACAATAACAGTAGAGCCTTTTTACATATTTTTTTGATACCATCTGTATGTATGTATCAAAAATTGGTACTATCAAACTATGAAAATACTATGAAAACGATATGTTATTAACTATTTGTATTGTTAGTACAGTAGCATTTGAATTGTTTGGGGTTCATGGGCATGGGCTCTTAAGATTACCTTATTCTTTCTTAGATTAAGCACTTCCAATGGGCATCAGTGTACAATGTTCTTATAACATGCCCTGACAGGGATTTTGGCTCTCTACTCGGCTGTTGACTCCAACAGATGCAAGAGGTTGCTGGTGAGAGAGGAGGCTACCTTCATGGGCGAGGAGGTATTTCATGCTTCTTTTATTGGAGCATCCATGCAGGTTCCATGTTAGCCTTATTTTCTATATTACTTTGTGCTCTTCAGCATTGGACAGCGATGATTTGCTTTACCTGAAAGAACAAATGGAAGCTGAGGAAGATGCAGAGCGTCTTCTTCGTCGTACAGAGAAGCGGGCATTTGCTGCTTTTAAGATATCCCTTTACTGAATTACACATCATAACATCTCTTTTTCTACTATGCATTCAAGAATAAAATCTGACCAATAGTTTTGATATTTTCCTACATCAGCATGAAACTTCAGATAGTTGCAATTTGGTGCAATAGAAATTATGTATGAATTCCTATCTGTTTTCTTTAACTTTGCATTACAAAGCAGCAATATTAGCTGATTCGACACCTGCTGTTCCTGCGGCCCTTCGAGTCGAACCTAAACCTAAAAGTGATATAAGGTAAACTGCCTGCAAGAAAGCCTCTGCTTCCATCTTCATTGCTGTTTATTTCCTTACAGTTGATAGCTTGCTTAATGGACAGGCAACAGGATCTCTTAAAGAATATTATTGGGATCAAACCAAAGCGAGCAAAAGTTAGCAGCCCTTCACAGCCAGAAGCGAGCAATACGCCTAAGCATGATCAAAAAGATTCTGCGACCAAACAATCTTCCTCACAGAACCGATCTGCATCCCTTCTGGGTGAGAAGGAATCATCTCATGGTATTGTCAGTGCTAAACACACAACATCAAAGCCAGTGGAACCAACAGAAGCTAAGCCACCAAGTACAACTGGAAGCTTGCTTGGCTTGGCTTACGAGAGTTCAGATGAAGAATAATCAATCTTGAAGGCCCCTAGGACCTGGAAATTTCCCAGTCCTTGTTTCGGTGAAGCTTATGCAGTGGAGGGTTCTGTGTGTTATGTTGGAGGGTTCTTTGTGTTATGTAGGTCGTATATTAGTTTTTTTACTGTTATTAGGTAATATTTTGTGTCAGAATTTATGAAATCCTGCTTGATGGTTGCCAAGGCCCGTTGAGAATGTTGTTTCCATTTTATGTAACCATGAAGAAAACAAATCAGCCTCAACCTTAAATGACGAGTCACAATGCAGTTTATGTCTGAGAAAGTGAAGTCGTTTCTCTTAGATTAGAAGTGAAATGAAATATTCAGTACAGTATATAAAACTGGTGGAGTTCCCAACTCCAATCGGCAAAGTATTTTTTTTATCTATTTACTACGAGTTTCTCCTAGAATAAAGTTCAAAACAGGGCTCATCTTCGTCTTAAGCAGCCCTCTTGATGCATTTGATTATGGATGTGGTGTCTCATGCCTTTTCTCTTTTGCCCCTAAGGTACAAATAAAAAATAATAAAATAATAATGTAAAATGCTTTCGTTGAGAGTCGAACTCAAGACCTCCCGCTTACTAAACGGGTGCTCTAACCAACTGAGCTACGAAAGCACTTTGTATTCAATATTTTGAAGAGCATTTCTCATATATCTTTCATGAACCATATAATACAGGCTTTTCTGTAAAAATTGGTCCTTTATCCGGTAAGTACTGTGCCATGCATTTTTTTTTTGTTTCTAACCATTCATTTTGTTAGATCTAATGGTTACCAATAGACCAACACTAAAAATAATGGGTTCAATATTAATTTTTAAAAATCAACCGTTATGTTAGGAGAGGGAGGTACTTCTCCCGCATTTCACACACCATAACAAAACTCTTCTAAATAACATGAAACGGTCATCCAAGGGTCAAATGGGCGATGGCACTTTTGATTCCCAAATTTTGAACAGAAATACTATTACCTCCATTTTTAATTTTTTTGTTGTTATGAGAATAATTATTGTTCATTTCAAAACAGAGGGAGTACATGTTATTTCATTCCTAGGAGATGTATGTTGCAAATTGGTACTCTTAATTGTTTCAATTCCAAGAAACATGCTTCCAAGGTTTACGCAAATGTTTCAGCAAACAATTGATCCTTCCACTCGAGATTAATGTTTTCAGCAATTAGTTTTCAAGTAGCATCAAGCATCCACGAACAGACTACAATGCCGATCACTCCACTCCTGATCAACAAACAAAACAAACCATCCGTGAAGCAGTAATTCGTTTTCAAGTAGCATCAAACATCAACTAACAATAATGGTGACCCAAGTGTCACTCCCATGATACACAACAAACCGTCTGTGAAGCAGCAATCCATCTTGCCACTACCACCACCCAGAACTAGAATACACAAATTCACGCTAAAACCATGCGGCAACACGCCAATTCAGCAGTTTCCATCCACTACGATGCCGCCGAGACGGCCCGAACACCGGAACGACCGCTCGCCACGCTGCCACTTCCACGATGAGCGCTGCCGCGTCCGCGGTGCAAGCTGTTACCGTTGCCAGACCCGACGCGCGACCGGCCGCTGGGTTCCGGCTGCGACGGCCTCTGCTTGCTCTGCCGCGGTCGGATCATCGGGCTGGGGGCGCCGTGGCTGCAGGCTTGGTTGACGACCTCGTCGCCGGTGCTCCACGTCCGGTCCGTGGACTCCACCGACCCGGGCTCCCAGGACGGCGTCAAAGGGATGCCGGACACGCTGTTGCTCCCGGCGGACTCCTGTGGCTCGGTCTCCCCGCGGATGTCACGCACCGCAGGCAAGTGCCTGCGCGCGCTCGGCTCGACGCGGCTGTCCGTGCCGGACAGCGCGTTCACGGAGCCCTTGTCGTCGGCGGAGCGGCCCGGCTCGTAGTCGTAGGTGCGGTTGTCCGACGAGGATGAGTTGAGATCGGCCACGGCCTCGAGGATGGAGCACGCCTTCGCGACGCAAGCCGGGAGCGTGAAGGACGGCGTCGCGGGGGCGACACCGGCGGAGCTGACGGCCTGATGCTGCTCGTGGTAGTTCTGGATGTCCTCGAGGATCTGGCTAGCGTACGAGTTGGAGCTCTGGTCGAAGTCACGCGACGCCCGCCGCGAACGACACCCGGCGACGGGTCTCTTGCTGGGGCTCTCTGCCACAACACTCGCAGTGCGCGTCACGTTCGTCTTTGCGGAGAGCGCTCTCGTGTCTGACGCCGCAACGGTGGCGCCCTCCGCAACCTCCGGCTTCTCCTTTGCAGAACGGCAGCTTGCCGTACCACCAGGTTCCTTCCCACGATCCGTTGTCTTCTGGTGCACAGCGGCGACGGTGTTCTCAGTGGATTTCTGTAGTCATCAGTCGCAGTAGGATGAATAAAGCGGTACGAGTTGCAAGACGTGAAAAAAATTGAACTTGATTTGATCGTTACCTTCTGAGGTTTGCCGTTATTGTTGCTGCTGTTGTTGTTGCCGAGGGTGTTCTCGTCGAGCTCGGCCATGGGGTTTCGTCGGTACGGAGACTGCTCGGCCGTCCTAGACGAGCTCCGGCTTAGCACTGGCGTGGGCCCCGTCGCAGGTGCCCCGCAAATATTCTCGTTACCCACGGCCATCCTCGCCGGAGAGCTCGACCTCGGTGACGCGCACCTTATCCCTGACGCCGGCGCGGGGGACGGAGCGCGTCCCTTCTCCCTCGCGGGCACGGACACCATCTTCCCCGGCTGCTGCTGCTGCCTCGCGCGCTCTCCGCCCCCGGAGCCCGCCATCGCCGCAGACTCCCCGCGCCGGCCCGGCGACCGGCTCGCCCTGCGGCTCCCGCCACCGCTGCTCCTCTCCCGGCTGCCCGACCGCTTCCGCTGCGGCGAGCCCCGATGCGGCGACGGCCTTGACACCGGCCTGCTCTCCCAGTCGCCCTCCTCGTCCCCGCCCGGCGCCGCACCCGCCTTCCTCTCCTGATCGAAGTCGTAGCTGCGCTTGGAGCCCGAGCGCCGCCTCCGGTGCGAGCCGCCGTCGCCCGACGCGGCCCTTCCGGTGCCGGAGGAGCTCCTGCTGAGCCGGCCGCACTGGATGAGGATCGCGTCCACCTCCTCCCTGGTGCAGCTGGAGGTGCGCACCGGCGTCGAGGGAATCACCACCACCGGCAGCTGCTTCGCCGCTTCCTCCTGCGGCGCACGCTTCTTCCTCTTCTCCTCGCCGCCAGGCGTGACCGGCGCCTTGGCCTTCACTGCACTCTTGTCCGGCGCGGCCGCGCCCTTGGGCTGCTGCGCCGTCTTCTTGGCCTTGTCATCGGCGACCGCCGCAGCAGCTACCTTGCCAGGCTTCTTCTTGGACGACGTGGCGCCGGCGCCACCGGGCGGCGGCTTCTTCTTCTTACTGAAGCAGAGGCCCATGTCAGCTGGTGCTTCTGGTTGTGGCGAAGAGAAAAGGGAGGAGAGCCGTGATCGAGCTCGACGAGCTGGACGGAGCGCCAAGTGAAAGAGTGTGGTGGACACGGACGTGGTGGCATATTTAAGCTGCGCGTGGGGAGGCGCGATTAGCGAGTTGATTAAGTGTTCGAGTGCGTCGTGCTCCGTGTTAACACTGCCCCGTGGCGCGTGCGTGATGAGCGAAGCTGATGCGAGATGGGAGATTCAAAATCCCCTCCCCTCCGCTCGCGGATCGATCGCATCGGGGTCAGGGCGGCGCGCACGCACGCACGGGGGGCATGGCATCGTGAGCCGTTGGCTGGTCCTGAGGCAGTGGACCGGCGGGTCTCAACGTCGGACCGCGCTTCTGGTCGTCCAGGAGGAACGGGTCCATGAGATCCCGTGGTCAGATACTCAGATGAGCGCCGGACGCTATCCGTTGGAATGGATTTAGCAGGGCCTGGATCTGATTAGCACATCATCTCGACTTCAAAATCGTGGAGTGATGCGATGCCACGTACTATTATCAACAAGCACTAACAGAAGAGGTTAGCCTAACAGCACAGGGGACATTCTCAAAAAAAAAAAAAAAACAGCATAGGGGACGTGTTACTGTTCCTGCGCTGTCTGATTAGCCGGTCGCATCTTCAAAATTTCCAGTAGTGTACGGAGTATTGTACACCGTGCTGTATCTGGATGCCGCGATTCAAATGGAGGCGCACCTGCGATCTCACGTAACGGCCAACGGCTACCAAAGCGGCGCGCGGCCCCTGGTCGCTCTGTGGATTCCCTTTGCAGGCAGCACAAGTCGACCGTTGCGGCTCCACTTCTTTTCGAGCGGGAGCCAGCCGACCGTTGGAGGCTGGTGGGAGACTGGCGTTCGATCTGATCGCTCCCGTCCGTTGCGTTGGCGGTACCGGGGTTCTCTGCTCCAAATTGGGAGATTTGTGGCGATCGAGTGTACGAACGAGTTCTCATCATCCCTCAGGCGAGCGACACAAGGGTGTACACGGGCAATGGAACCAACAGGCAATCGGCAATGGCGCGCACGCGAGCAACAGCCTTCCAGCGCCGGTTCATCTTATGCATGTGTGATTTGATTTGTCGTAGAAGATCATAGATACCAGTAGGCAGTATTGTTCCCTTACCTTACCGAACTTCGCTGTTCCTATGAATAATCTGAACACCATGCCACCAAAGTCAGCTTAGCTTATACTACCTCCCTTCCAAAATATAAGTATTTTTAAGTGATAAAATATTATTAATTATATTAAATATAAGGTCAAAATTTTTTAATTTCTATCAATAATATCTAAAAAATTACATAATTTTTAATATAAAAATATAATTTTTATAAAAATTTATTTAATTATGGATTTTAAAAATATAATTTTTATGTGATAAAATATTATTAATTATATATTATTAGTGGTTAAAGTGATAATAGTTTGATTTTAACTAAACTTAAAATTGCTTATATTTTAAAACAGAGAGACTACTACTCAACATCGAAAATCTTACCAAACAGGTTACACGCAACAAAACGTCACGAGGTCATCCTCTTTTTTTTTTTTTCTAAATAAGAAAATAAGCATTGCCTTCCACACTAGCTCCTTCATTCCCCCTATGCTACCCATTCCAAACTGAGCCCCAACTTACCGTCCCCACTGATGTTTAATCAGAGAAACTTGTCGCTTCAAAGAGTGGAAATACGTTACAACAACCCAATGAAGTAGATTTTTTTATCAAATAATTTAATCTATATCATCATTTTAGATGCACTCAATACCACAAACCTTATGTCAATGATATGTGTAATCAAACTCTATCTGTCATTTATTAGTTCGATGATATAGATAAAAAGTCTCCACAAAGTGACAATATAAATAAAAATATCCTAGTTTTATTCCTTATTTTGAAAATGGAAAAAACTCAGTGGAGAAATAAAGGACATCAATAAATTGCTAGGATATGGAATATCTTTAGAGATCCCAAATTAATTATGTTCACAAAAAATCTTTTCTATTATTTGCTTGGAGAACAGATATGATTTGCAATAAATAACGGAGCCAACATAACTAGACCTGTCTATAAAGGCCCAAAGCTAATGATAGGTTACACACCCAAAACTTTTACCCAAATTATAAGACCAAACCCAAGTGCGCCATGGTACATCTCTTGGTCCTCTTTCTCCAGCTCCTCAGCGTCTCCCTTCCCAGCATCTCCGGGTAAGCCGCTGAACTAGTCTATGACATGGACGGCCATGAGCTGAGTGATTCCGGATACCGTATTCTTCCGGCAGATCACGGGGCCGGGGGCGGTCTCATATTCTACCCCGATGGCTTCAACTGGTGCTGCACCTTCATAGTTGGCCAAGCGGCGCGAGGGGATCAGGATGGCGATGGCCTCCCCGTGCTAATCAGACCGCCTCCCGACGGAGCGCCGCCTCCCAACGGGCCAGTTAGCCTGTCGTCTAACGTTACGGTCACCTTCGACGTCTGGAATACGTGTGCAGAGGCCATGAGTTGGTACGCCACCGTTGACATACCTTCGTCATCTTGGGAGAGGCAACAGTATTTTGGCGCTGGCGAGATCGAGGGCACCAGACCCGTATTTTCGGTGTTCACTATCGAGAGGTATGGAAATGCGACAGGGAGGTACTCCTAAGTTTGTATGGTGCAATCCCAATCGCAAGGGGCAATGTAAGGATCTAGATATTTTTCCTTATAACGGGACGAACTGGCTCGTCACAAGCGACTCACCTTTTGTGTTTACATTCAAGAAGGGACGTTATTAAAGCCTGTCCTATTATGACTAGGCTGTAATATGCGTGTTGAAGTTCTGTTCTACTGCTGCTGGAGTAGTATTTAATCACCGGCACCGATATAATAATCTTATCGCCTTCTACTATTTAATAAAATAAATTTACTCCCTCCGTTCTTTTCTTGTCGATAGGATAAACTTCCTAATGCAAATCATCTTATGTACATGATGCTCCAAAGACCAAATGTTCCCTGCAAATGCCGAAAACAGTACTATTTTCTTAACAAAATTCTTGTCATGAAAAATAAGGGTTTGTATACCTAGTCGCAGTACTGGTATCTCATACAAATCAGACAAAAAAAAATTATTGGAACAATCAGCAAGATGACAGATATATCAAGCATATCCAACAAACAACAGCAGATCATCGATTTCAAAAAAAAAAAAAACAGCAGATCATCACTGTTAAAACTGTCGATCATCATCATCTTAATAATTTCCACATCTGACAAAATATATGTTGAACAGAAGGTAGAGGGCGGACAGCATAACAGCAAGCAAGCTGCAAGCAAACAATTTGGAGCACTTGCCATTCCTTCCAAGCCTCCTGCCCTCTTGCACACCTTGTCACCGCACGCGGGAACAATATGCACACGCCACCACCGCAGCCATGGTTGTTATTCTATAATAAAGGACGGCGCCACCAGCTTACACATGCTCACAAGTAAGGTACTCGCTCCTCGATCACTCGTCGTCGACGAACGCAAACTCGTCCTCGCGGAGGTGCACGAAGAACCGGACGGGCTTGGGTTGGCCATCGACGTCGAGGCTGAACTCGACCTTGAAGGGGAAGTTGGCCGTGATGCGCTTGCCCTTCCAGACGCACACGTACTGCTTGACGACGCCCTCCATGCCCTGGATGTCGAGGTCGGGCGCCTTGACGACGTGGTAGACGCGGAGCGGCGCTGTGACGCGCACGCGCCGGCCGATCTTCGCCGCCGCCGCGGCCTCCTCGGCCGCCACGTCGTCCGAGGACACCTCGCTGGTGAGCGCGACCTGGATGCGCGCGCGGCGGGGCGGCGCC
>BCLF01000007.1:4912007-4930088 GCA_001602275.1 Zoysia japonica | reverse complement strand
GCGACCTGGATGCGCGCGCGGCGGGGCGGCGCCGGGCCGAGGCAGCGGAACGCGGGCGCCCGGGCCGGGAGGCGGCGGTGGCGGAGAAGGAACGAGGAGGCGGACGTGGACGGCAGCGCCACGGACGCGGTGGCGGTCGCCATTTGGCCGGCGAGTGGCGTGTGATCGGCGGCTGCTACTGTGGAGTGGAGGATGAGGAGAGGAGGTATAGGGTCGAACAGGTGGTGGGCGCGGGGGAGACGAGGAGCGGATAGAAAGCAGGATAGCGAAAGCTAGAGCAGCTAGCCGGGTGCAACTAAGGAGGCGTTGCCAGTTGCGATTTGGGGTGGGTTTGCCCGAGGATATACACCCTCGACTAGAAGACCCAGGAAATTAACCGGATAAGGAGGGAGCGCACGCCTGGCTGTGGTTGCTCCCGGCGGCCAAGCCATCGGCACGGCGCTTCCCGCGGCTAGCCACCTGACCCCCGCTTCCGTTTGGCAGCTTGCCGTGGTGACCGCTCGGGTTGCCAGCTCACGCGCGCATCCGCTCGCCGCCAGGCGCCACTGGCCGTTCCTCCCATGGAACGAACCGAGCGCGTGTCGATGACAGCGATGAAAGAGCGCGTTACCAACAAAGATATTTGCAAGGACAGGTTGATCCGTCAAAGAATCGAGATAGTACGTGCAAGCAGGTTTCAAAAACTGCTTAGAATTGATTAGTTTTCACGATTTTTGATAAAACTAATTTGATCTGCTTCAAAGGAGATGCTCGATTTTCAGTAAAAAATTGAATCTAACACTATCAAAATTGATTGACCGATCGATTTCACCGACTATCCAGCTGATTTTTGCGACCGTCGAAAAATCGGTTTGAGTCCAGTTTCTAAAATACCCTGGTGCCTGGAGAGGAGAGCGTATCGAGCGAAGTGAACCGGAGATAACAAAGGTGGTGATACCGGTGAGAGAACACGCACCGCCCTATAATAACGCCGATCGATCGTCTCTTGATTGGTTCGAGCAAGCCTCGTTCAGGAACCTGATAGTGGATCTAAACTGCCCGCAGCATGGAACTATGCCCTTGCAAAAAAAAAAAATCACTTTCAGTGCATAGGGATGCATCAGGCAGTAAAAACTGCTAACAAAATCTTGACATCCATATAGATACAATTCTTGCATCATATGGAGCAGTGTGATGATGGAACAGCCAAAATGCATATGGTAACATACGCCTACAATGTCACGAGGGAAACTATTCATGCATCCACTTAAATCACCAGGACAAATACAAGACTGCATTTATTTACACCCCAAGCGGAAAAGAATGACCACTGATCCCAAAATTTGCCTACGACGACCACAGATCCTATAAATTTTGCCAACGAAGACAGTCATAGTGACATAGTGTAAAAATCCAGCAACTTTTGTGCCATTCAATAGTTTACCTATGAACATATCGCTTATGACACATCACTCTGTCTTGGAATCTAAGATCTCACTTAGCGATGCGGGACGGACAAGTGAAGCTGCTGGCAACAGAGCCAGTAATTTGGCAGCTGGGACTCGCATAAGATAGATGCGGTTATTGTCAGTCACCGCCCTCTCCAAGCTTTGGTTCATGTCACGTTCTAGTCTGGAAGCAGAATCATAAAGGGGTCCTGGAGCACCTCTTGCAGTTCTCTTTGCATCCACAATTGCATTGATTCCAACCTGTAGCCGGGCAATCTCCTCACCAATTTCTGTCTTCTCATGGAGTTCCATGGCATATCTATAGCAAGCTTCTGCATTGAACTGTGCAGCCTTCAACTGGATCTGGGATACCCATGATCTTTCAAAGTGGTTCTGTAACGGAGGGCTAAGAAGTGCAGCATAAGCTTCTTCATAGTACAGACCAGCCTGCAGAAAACCACAGCCCAGATGAATAAGATTTTACTTATTTCAGATATGGGTAAATTTTTACATAAGAAATTGAACATTTTAAAAGTAACTGTTGATGCTCCTGATTAAAAAAAATAATGCTGCATAACACATATAAATATATGTAAGATTATTAACCATTCCATTTCAATAACAGGATAATTAGTGTCAGCAGGAAAGCACAAACAGTAGCATTAGCATAATAAATTCAGGAAATATAACCATTAGTTTCCAAGTAGCATGTTTCCTTTTGATTTGTTATCGCCCTTTAGATTTATTTTGAATTGTTTCTAACATACAGAACCACATCCTTTAAAATGGGGTCAATCAAAACATCAAATCTCACTAGTTTCTCTCATGCCAAGTTTCTGTCTACAGTAGCATGGGCTTTGTCCTCTAAGCGCTGTTCACACCTTAAAGCAGTCATTGCGGGCCTCCTCTCCTATGTTAATCACTTTGGGCAAATAGGGATTAGTAAACAGCAAATCACTACAGATTTTTTTTAAAGTGGATGAACTAACAGAATTACTGGTTCAGTTCCCAACTGTTAAGGCAGTCAGCAGGCGTGTTATCAGTTTAGCATTGCTTTAGTCCAGGAAATATGTTTCAGCTATCACTTTCCATAGAATTCTGTTGTATATGTGCCGAATATGTGTACACGTCGGTTACATATTGGACTTGAGTTGTATTAGGTGGTTGGGATAGAGTTTGTTTTAGAATTGTATTCCTAGGCCTATAAATATGAGGCACCACCATTGTAACCGAGAGGAGAGAAAAACAGTAGTAGGCAAGAGGTGGCGACGGCTTGGCCGTACGCTAGTGTACTTCTAGATGCCGGTATTGCTACATGTATTATGGGGAGGAGCGCCCGTAGTCATGCCCCGAGGATGTAGGCTCATCGCCTCGTTAAAAAACATCGTGTCTTGGTGTCGTTCTCTTTTCTGTGATCTTGTGCTCTTAGCGTTTTGATCCTGAGGATCGCTTCCGCGGCTAATAATCCTAACAAGTGGTATCAAAGCCAGATGCAAGGTAGAAGATCAAAAGAGGCATGATGAGCTGTTTCACACGGCGCGGAGATCGCATAAGGTGTCCAGAGAGCGGACACGGCGCAAGGTGGAGCATGGCGGCAATCGACGACTCCATCGGTGGAGTTGGACACTTCGAGCATGTTGGCTCGAACCGTCCGATGAGCTGCATCAACAGGGATCTGTCCAGACATGGAGATCGGGTTGATGATGGCTGGTGGCTGTTGTTCGATGGGATCAATTAGATGATGGAGTTCGACGGTGCAGCAGGAAGACGCCGCGTTTAGTGATGACGGCTTCGACTCGCGATCCAAACGACAGGAGATCAGCATGAATCCAAGGGCTGTTGTGTGCTTGAGGTGGAGCACCTATGGCAATGGCAATGGCAGTGGTCATGGTGAACTCAGGTTTGTTTGTGGTGGTTGTTTTTTTCAGGAAATACGTGCATATGGCCGCATGGTCAGGTGGTAGCGGTTTGTTTGGAGTCGGTTAGCACATGGCGGCGTGAGGCACGAATGTTAGTTGTGGAATGCCGCAGACGCGTGCTAGTAGCAGATGGAGCATGCATGCGTTGAGGTGGCATGCGTTCATGCATTTGGAAAATTAGGTGCTGCGTGCATGTTGATCCATTGGAGACAAAAGTGGCCCTGCATGATTTATTTAAGAAAAATCTGATGCATGCAGCGATAGCAACTATGTTCATGCACATGTTGGTTGCACAGAAGAATGCAAGAGTTGATTAAACAAAAAAAAAATTCAGTTTGTATTCCGTATTTGGCTCAAGTTCAGTTAGGATATATAACAAACAAGGGAAGGAGCGGAGATGGAGTCTATTTCGGTTACGACTTGACATCCTGCATCCACTTATACATAAACAAGAGGTCTGTCGGAATCATGTACCCCGGGTACTTCACGGGCCTCACTCGTACGTGTAAGGCTTCGAGTTAGAGGTCGGGCAACAGTATTCGGGCGCGCGGCCCGACCACTAAGGCGACCCACGAAAGCCGCATCAAGTCGGGGAGGCGCCGACCTTCGAGAACCGACCCCCGGGGATCGACCCCCGGGGAGGAAGGTACGCCACAATGACGTATTTACTCTAGTGGCCAACTGCCGACTGCCCTGACGAGACGGGACGAGATTCACCACGACGGCACTCCAGCAAAAACAGCAGCAGTCGACGGACAAGTGCTACAGTGCCCGCCGCTGCGTGCGACGCGACGGGTCACGCCCGCACCTGGGCAAAGCGAATGATGGCAACGACAGCGGAAAGGCCCACCTGTCGACGAGGCGGCAGGATCGCGTAGGACCCACCATTTGTAACCCCGGGCCGCCCTATATAAGAAGGACCCGGGGAGCGATAGAAAGGAAGAGGAGACAAAAAAAAATAAACAAACGAGCTAGACAGGGAACACCACTAGAGCCCAGGGTTCTCGCGTCCCCTCCCGCGAGCAACCCCTCTCATCCGTGCTCCAAGCAGTTTCGACCCACTCCAGATCCTCTCGCGAAGAGAGAATCCGGCTCTTGTACGATTATCATCGAGATGATCTACTCCTTGAACGTAGGGTATTACAGCGTTCGAGGTGACCCGAACCAGGTAAAAAACCTTCTTGAGTCTCTCAAAGACTAAGCCATATCGAATACGAAGGCACACCGCCCCCACGATCGTATCTTCGTACTGTGCCGGTGGTCAGAACGCCGACAAGGTCGATGGAGATTGCATCCAAAAAAGCAATCTGCTGTTCGTGAACTGCTTCTTGCGACAGTTGACGACGAATGGCAGGCTGCGATCGAGCGGGTTGACTTCGTCGTGTGCGACGGCGAGTTGGTCGACGGGGCTCGGGAGCGGCGGGTACAACGCAGGCGTTCGTGCTGCAGGAGAGCTGTGGGCAGGAAGGCGCAGTAGCTCGACGGCGTGCATACGCCACAGCACATCCGGACGTGACGTGGGAGTAAGCGGCGGCGTGCTTGGGCGTATAAGAGGCACGCGGCTTCGACGTGCATCTTTCACGTGTGGAGGTTCTTTCGGAGGTTCGTGGCAACAAGCGAACAACGTCGATGGCATCCAAATTTGAGGTGGCGAAGTTTGACGGAACTGGCAACTATGGGCTTTGGCAGACAAGAGTCAAGGATCTGTTGGCACAACAGGGGATCCTGAAGGCTCTGAGCGAGACAAAACCAGCCAAGGTAGATGATGACAAGTGGGAGCAGATGCAAGGGCAAGCGGCAGCAACAATCAGGTTGTGTCTCTCTGATCAAATCATGTACCATGTCATAGATGAAATGTCACCGAAGGCAATTTGGGATAAGTTGGATAATCAGTTTATGTCCAAAACTCTGACTCAAAATTTGTATTTGAAGCAAAAGTTATATGGGCTTAAAATGCAGAAGGGAGCAGATCTTTCTGAGCACATTAATGTCTTAAATCAAGTTGTGGCTAACCTTACAAAGGTGGATGTGAAGCTTGATGACGAAGACAAGGCTATTATTCTTTTGTATTCATTGCCGAGTTCTTATGAGCACTTGGTCACTACGTTGACATATGGCAAAAGTGAAATTAAGGTGAATGATATCACGACAGCATTGCTTGCTTGTGATCAGAGGATAAAGATTAATGCTTGTGATAGTATTCCAACTGGAGATGCTTATATGGTCAGAGGTGATCGAGGGAGGGAGGTCGACAAGAAGAAGAAGAAGAAAAAAGAGCTACAGTGCTATAAGTGCAAGGAGTGGGGACATATAAGAAGGAATTGTCCAGAACTGAAGCAGAAGGACATGGCAAATGTTGTGGCTTCTAAGAAGGATGACTCGGAAAGTGATAGTGATGTTCTTGTGCTATCAAAAGAAAAGTCTTGTGGTAAAGAAGCGTGGTTGTTTGATTCTGCAAGTTCATATCACGCAACATCTAGGAAGGAATGGTTCTCTTCATATGTTGAGGGTGACTTTGGTTTTGCTCACTTGGGAGATGATACGGGCCACCGTATTTTGGGAGTTGGCAATATCAAGTTAACAATGTAGGACGGACAGGAGGTGCTACTTGAGGGTGTGCGTCGTATGGAAGGACTTAGAAAGAATTTGCATATTGCAACTTCACACTTGTTTTGCATGAGGTGCACATAACTGAATAATCTACAGCAACCAGAAGGAGACAGAATGCTATAGTTTAGTTTGATGATACAATATAATAAATCATTTTTTTTTTATCTGGGGGGAACAAAATATGTGGAATCAGAGACAGGAGGTGGTGCCGAAATTACTTATGACATAGTAATTCATTAAACTTCATCAACAGCTCTTCAGTTACACCTCCAGCATCACTTGGGAAAAATAAATAGTCCAGCAACCGATAAGGCAGGGACTCTGGTGTATGGAGATAAATAGGTTTTACAAACGACATACTCCAACTGAAAACTAATCGTGGTTCCCAAAATATCACCTTGAACCCTCTAGCACACAGAATGCAATTTGATACAGATATGCTGTCACAAATTGGGCATTTGACAGTGAGATTCTCTCACAACAATGATCCACCAAGACATTTTCATCTTGAGATAATTATTAGATTCATTTGGATCGCGAAGTCACAAATGCTCAAATTGCAAAAATGTGAATTGTGCTATTGAATCGCATTGCAACCAGGCAACATAAACAAATAACCAATCTCACCTGCCTGGCTACCTTGGAACAAGCCACCGGCGAAGTCCCGGCGGCGAGAGCGCGCTCGAAGCAGCACTCCTGCGCCTGCGCGAGCATGAGCTGCTCCAGCAACGCCACGGCCTGCGGGCTCATATCCACCGTCGCTTCCCCCTGCCCCTCCATCATCGCCCCCACCGCCCGAAAGGCCCCCGCCGCGAGCTGGAACTCCACACACGCCTCCTTCACCCCGCCCTCCGCGGCGCGGTCCACGGCCGCCGCGATCCTCGAGGCGACCGCGCCGAGGTTGAACACGAGCATGGCCTTCTCGAAGCGCAGAGACGCGGATGCGTGCTTAAGGTGGGGCTTGAAGGCGTCGTGCCACGTGAACACGAGCGTCTCATCGAAGGCGCAGGGGTCGTCGCGCGCGGAGAAGAGGAGGCGGTGGTAGCGGAGGAGCAGGGCGCGGCGGGAGGCGGGGGGCTGGGTCTGCGGGTTCGGGGACGCGGCGGAGATCGCCGCGCGGGCGTCGCGGAGTTCGGTGAAGAAGGCAGAGTTGAAGAAGTGGCGGTCGCGGAAGAGCTCGGCGGCGGCGGTCTTCTTCTCCGGCACGGAGAGCATCGGCGAGGGTGGCCGGGACATGATTGATTGCCACGAATGGGGGGTGGACTTCCTCGAGGTAGAAGACTTCTGCTGCTTCTCCAACAGTGTGCGCTCCGTGCTGAGTTCATCTTTGGGCCTATCGCGAGATTTAACCGTATTGCATCATTTCAATCCAGCCCAGTCATTTATGCTTGGGCTTTGTTACTAATCTAGTCCACGAGACTGCATCTAATAAAAATTTTACTCCTATTGTTTTTTCATATACCGTAAAATTTATGCTTACTCAGAGATCCACTTGCATTACTAAGTCAAGGTAATATCTTCTTACTAGGCTAGCCCTAAGATGTAGGCCCATGAACACATCCTCATAGCATGAGCACGATGGCATCATTGTAACATAGACACGGGTACATTACAGCAAGAAAACTCTTGTTCATGCTCTCAGTTGTTCACACAATCGCTACAATTATACTCCCTCCGGTTTTAAATTATTGACACCGTTGACTTCTAACATTAACTTTGATCATTCGATTTATTAAAAAAATTGTTCAAATGTGTAAAATTTTGTTATTATTTGATTTATCATTAGTAAAATTTAAATTACAACTAATAACTTTACATATTGAAACAAATTTTTTGAATAAGACAGATGATTAAAATTGATGTTAAATGTCAACAGTGCCAATACTTTAAAACAGAAGGGAGCAGTTTGTGGACATTTTTGACACTAGGAGTCTAAGAACAAGGATAGAACTTCATCAATTGAGTAACTCGAGAAACTGATAATAATACATAAAACTGATACTTAGTGACATGTTCTAATCAAGGAGCGCCCGCGAAAACACACAAGCTGACATGCTGGCACTCATGTGAACTGAAATACAGTAGGAGTACATCTAGTGAAGAGCAGGGGAGTGCATAAAATCCGTCTCCTCCGTCAAGCTCCAGGGATCCCTGAAGGCAGGCTACAGCACGCAAGGATGCAAGTGCAACTAACGAGATGATGAGAATTGCACAGTAGTGTAGCTGGCTACGAAACATACTAAAGTTGCCTAAAAAATCATCTTGCAATCATGAATGGCACTCCTATGTTAAGTTCAACAAGGATGGCGACTGAAATATATAGGCCATCCTATCTCCCAGCCTGAAAAATGCAGCTGGGTTTCTCAGGATAAAGTTGGGCAGAGAGAGAAGGTCCAGATAAAAGGGAGGTTCTTCTGATGCTCCTGCGATGATCAACCAATCATGCAGAGAGAGAAGGTCCAGATAAAAGGGAGGTTCTTCTGATGCTCCTGCGATGATCAACCAATCATACGGTGCGATGCCACAAGCTGTCTCTAAAAACCTGCAACCTGTGTGCATGGCACGTCGTAGTAGCTTAATGTGCGTGAAGATTGGATGCGAGGCGGTGTTTGAGATGGATGGGCGTTTGAGTTCAGTCCTTTCACATGTAGGTTGGACTGTGGGGCAGAGGAGGAGGTCCTGGTGGTGGAAGAGAAGAGGAGGCAGCGGCCATGGCTGGCCCTGCCGCTGGCGCTGGTGTCATGGGGACATCCTGTGCACTGGACGCGTACTCCATGCCGGTGGACTCACTGGCGAAACGAGATTGGAGGAAGAGGCCGTGGGCGTTGTCCATGTCGTAGTCCCAGACGGAGCTGCCCGGACCCCAGGCACTGAACCAAGCCTCGTCGGCGGGACCCCACACGCCGCTGCCGCTGGACGCCACCGGCGGCTGGAACATGGCCGTGTTCCCGTCGCCGCTCTGTTGATCGGCCGCCTGGGCCTGAGAATTTGTCTGGGGCTTGGAGTTCTTTGCCTCATCTGCTTCAGGGAGCAGGGGCGTCGCTTCACTGTTGGACGCTGGTGGTTCTTCTCCGTGATGCTCCTGAGCTTGCTTCGCGCGAATCTCGTCCGGCGTCGGGGGAGCGGACGACGAGGAGGAGGAGCACGACGCCGCGGCGCTGGCGCTGGTGCGGCCGCTCCCGCCGACGCGGCCTTTGCCGAGGTACAGGTCCGGGAAGTTGAGCCGCGCGTTCTCGCCGCGGAGCTTGAAGGCCTCGCGGTCGTACGCCATGGCGGCGTCCTCGGCGGTGTCGAAGGTGCCGAGCCACAGCCGCGTGCGGTTCCGCGGGAGGCGAATCTCCGCCACCCACTTGCCCCAGTGGCGCTGCCGCACGCCGCGGTACAGCTTCGGCGGGGCCTGCTGCGCGCGGAGCAGGTGCTGGAACAGCGCCGGCGGCACGGCCCCGCCGCGGAACCCTCGCGGACTCAGGTTCAGCGCCTCGCTCCAGTAGCGCAGCAGCATCTGCTGCTGTACCTCTGGCGCCACGAGCTGCGGCGGGAACAGAGGACTCGCCGCCCCGAACTGCTGCTGTTGCTGGTCGTTGCCGCCGAAAGAAATCATCTGCTGGCGCTGCACAGGCTGTTGTTGCTGCTGCGGTGGAAGAGGCTGCTGCTGATACGCGCCAGAGTACTGGAACAGGGGGAGGGGCGTCAGGCCTGCCAGTGCAGCCTCGGATGATGCCGCGGCCGTGGCCGGATCGTACGCGAACGGAAATATTTGCCGCGTCGGTGGCCAGGATGTCGCCTGCGGCGACAAAGGGTTGGAAACAGAGGACGAATCAGGGGAAGCAGGGGCCGACGAGAGCGAGGACACTGAGCGGAGGAGTTGGTCGGGGCTGCGCGTCTTTTTCAGGGGCCGGAGAAATGCGGCCGCAGGCGCATCTTCTAAAACTGGCGCCAGCTGCGGCCTCTCCGCCCCTGCCGAACTCACCGCTTTCCCTTTCCACTTCCGCCCGCGTCCGCGGCCACCGCCGCCGTCCCCGCCCCTATCCACCGCGTCCATCCCGATCAGCGCGCCGAACTGTGTGAACTGTGTGTGTGTGTGTGTGTTCCGGCCGCCCGCCGCAGCAAACTGCACGGAGCTACTCCTACAAGCCGCGCGCGTGGGAAACAGGAGCGAGGCTTTGCCAACTGCCAAGCGGGCGACCGGTGTTTCGAGTGGTGGGGGCTGCGAGCGAGCCAATATGGCGCGCGGTTCTGATTCGGAGCGACATCCGTGCGAGCCGCTCCCTTTATAGCGCGCATGATCTGCCAAAAAGGCGAGCGATTTTTTGGAGCGCTTGGTGGCGTTCCACGTAGCGGGCGAAGAAACGGCCGGCGTCGCTCTGTGGCGGGAACGGATCGTGGTCGGTGGCCAGGGCCCCACGCGCAATGACCTCCTCGACGCCGGTCGCCGCGATCCGTGCCCCCGGTCGTAGTAGCTTTCGGTTGCTGTCAGTCAGTCCGTCGCCCGGTTCTGCATGGCTGGACGGCAGCGATCGAGAACGAACTCGAGGACCGATCTGATCTCGAATCCGTTGCTTTCCTTCCGCGCCACTGCTCTTCCGCGGCTACACGAGCAAAAGTCGCGTCCCGGTTTTGTTCTGGCGCCGATTGTACGTGCTGGCGTACGTAGACTTGAGATGGTCCAATCGGACTCGCAATAATTTGACGGTCTGACTGGTATTCGATTGACACTGGTCAGCAGACTATCAATGAGAAGGAAGCAAGGGTGTAGTTCGCACGTCACACGTTCACGTCGCGACCGGTATTTGTTGCATTTGTTATGGAGGATTAGGGGATCAGGGCAAGCATGATTTGGGCTGTGTTAGGGCGTCACAAGCCGAAAGGGGAGTGAATCATCGGCCAAATCAGCTTATCATCTGAATTGATTAGGAAAAGGCGTGGCTTAAATTAGTAGTACTCCTAAGAAGCCTGTAATTGCTTACAGCTTCCGGTAGTTTATGGCCCCTCTTTCCTTGATATGCAGGGTGCTTCGGATAAGTATGTGACCACTTCGTCGCTTTGATGCAGTACCAAACTAATGTAAGGTCGAGATGCATTCCTTGCAGCAGTCGAACTACTCGCGTAGAATAATGTGTTTGGACGATGTTGGACCACTAGTTACCGCCGTGGTTTGGCTTGGCACGGGATCTCTACCTCTTCAAATGAAAGTGTCTGCACTGTTTTTTATTGTCTCGGATATCCTAGGTTCCTGACTGAACCCTTGTTTAGTGGAGTAGGAGGCTGTTTGGATTGACGCTGACGCCGCTCTGCCAAAAGTTGGCGTGCCCGCACGCGCCATCATTGATTTGGAGCTCGCTTGGAATCGCTCCAAAATTTGGCTTGCCAACGTGTATGAGCAGCGGCGTAGTTGTTTTATCTTTCCAATGTGCGGGCGAGACGAGGGCGCCGAAATCGTCGACCAATGCGCGGGCGCGCGCCAGCGTACCAAGATTTGGCGAGCTGACTACCGGCCGCATCCAAACATACCCTAGAATTCAATTCAGAAGAATCTGGATGGCAGCACTGTTTCTCCCACCCCATCAGGCCACAATGGAACATTCTTAACTGTTGTTGCGTTAACCTACACTTTGCTGACGATGTCCACGCGATCAAGTCACGCTACATGAGCTAGATAGCTACTGCAAGTCTGGAAGCACTAAGCAGGCTATTTGCATATGGAGACAGAGATGCTACAACAGAAATAGATTCCGGGAGATCTGCAACCTTACGCATGTGCGCAGAAGCCTTTCGCGAAATCTCTACACTCTTTTACCTATAGACAAGGACTCTAAAAAAGGAACTAAATTCCAGAAGGAAAAGTCGCAAATAGTGTACATGTTGCAGTATTTTCAGCGCAATAATGTTCAATACTCGTTTTATCCGCTCTGGAGGTGAGAAAGCTAGTATATATCATTCTACGAACCTTTTTTTGGACGAAATCATTCTACGAACCTTTTTTGGACGAAATCATTCTAGAAACATAACTTTAGGAGCATGTCCTTACAAAAAACTTTAGGAGCACATATATGAATGGAGTACTCCTACTTAGCAACGAGAGCACGATTAACAGGAACCAAATAGAAGGTGCCAAGTACTCATGTACTTAGGAAACAAATGTCCGGATGAAAACTAATGCGAGCGTGCGCTCCGTTAAACCCTGTTTCCCGAAAAAGCGGCACAGACAGAAGCGGCACTGCTCAATCACGCCTTTTTTGGCACGTCTTCGAGTGGCAGCACGCGCCCTCGTCCATTTCCGCACGCCCCGGACGACTCACTTTCGGCACGCACGATCCGGAAACGGCACTGCGCGCCGCGCATCATATCTATATCCCGTGCCGTAGTTTACTCGGTAAGTCCACGGCAGCAGGCGGGGAGAGGGCCCCGCCGCCACCGCCTGCCTGCCGGCCAACGACCACCACGTGACGACGGACCGCCGCCCAGCCCCACCCGCCACCAACCCTTCCAAACTCCACTGATGGCGACGTCGGTCCGGCGAGCGGGGCGGACGTTCGTCTTGCGCTACTGCGCGCGCGTGGCGCACGGGGCCGAGTCCAGGGCACACCCTGCCCGTCATCCGGCTCGCCGGCCCCGGGGGCTGGCACGAGGGCGTGCTGACTTCCGCCCGCGGTGATTGCAGGCGGGGTAATGGCGGGGAGACTTCTCGCCGACGTCAAGCCTCATGTCCACGGCAGCGAACTTGGCGTTGTCGCGCCGGAACATGCCTGGCGAGACGACACGTCCCCGCGACGCACCTACTGGTTAATCATGCGCGGCCGGGTCGATCGTGCCGTGCCAATTGGCATGCAGATGAGTTCCAAAGGTGGCGATGTTTACCAGGCAGCATAAGTCTAGGGAAAGTGCTCGACGGCTACGATCGATGCCAGTTGACTTCGACGGCTTTGTTCCTTCCACTGAGTAGCTTGGCTTAGCTGGTGCGCGAACTATACGGATTCCAGAAAGTTCCGTGCCAATCACCGAAAGGCTAAGTTTAACTCCATATTCCTTCCACTGAAACGTGATTTTGTAAGACAAAGCAGGAGGATCCTGGATGAAAAAAAATCAGAAATGTCATGCATATAATGTTCGACAAATGCGAGTTTGACAACATACAAATGCCTGGCTTCTCTGAGATGCAAGATGTATGATATGGAGCAATATTTGCTAATCATTCCCATGAAATCAGAAATTTAAGAAGTTGCCATTTAATAATTTGTCTAATGCTTAATAAGAAATGCAAATACTTGTAGCAATAATTAGATGTTCAGTGATGTCAAAGCAGAATAAGTCCTATGGCCACTAAGAAAATGGAAAAAAGAAGAGCAAAAAATTCAGCCTTGAATGCCTGGCTTCCGCTCCTATGCTTTCTTACCCTGTTCTTCTTTTAAATTCTTCGTATGGTGATCATGATAACAAAAAGAAAATGGTTCGCTTGCCGTCAAACCGAACTCACAGCAGGCAGGCCTATCGCTTCTTTCCAAGACGATGGTAAACACATCAGTTAGCTGGATGCCAGATTGAACACTGCAGATTACGCACTGCATAATCATGCGTCTTCCGGTACTGAAGATAAGCGAGACCCGCACTTAATTTACGATATGGCCACTCCAAACACACAATGATTGCAAGCAAGGTGTGCCGCCGCCCGCCGATTCACATTGTTTATCACCTTAAGCTCGACATCACATCACGTAACGACCTTATCTGCAAGCTTAGCCTGGCTGCAAGGTGCGTCCCGTTATTTTATTACTGTAACTCAGCTGAGCTCACAAACAGGGAGATCAGCTCGAGCTGTCCGGATATTTCTGGCCTCGGAAGCACGCATCAAGAAGGATCGCCGGCGCGTTCCGGAACCGTACCGAACGGATTAGCATCTGCGCATTTATTTAGTCCGTAATCAACTCCGGCCGTTCTTTAAAATTTTGCGTGTCAATCGTTAGTGCTTGGGTTGGCAGCGATGGCGTCACTGTGTTTGTAGTATGTGCTGGGTTGGGTTTGAATCTTCTCTCCATCGAAGCCGATAAAAGATCTTGCAGCATCTGCACAAATATCTTGCGTGTAGATGTTAGGCGAGCAACTGCATACTCCGTTGTTTTTGTTTTAGCTTCACAAGCTAATAAAGTTTTAAGGATTGTCATTCCAGTTATCCCAGAAACTTGCGGCACTTCATTCTTATTTTTCGGCCAGCAGACGAGAAGAATGTAGCACTGCGACATGTAATAAGCAGTAAGCGTACTAGTAATTAAGACTGACTGATACAGGTAGATACTTTTCTGTCTCGCTGGAGGAGTAAAATGACATCGAATCAGCAAAGAACGTCATGGTCCATTTTTATAGAAGTGTTCCTTCTTTTAAGAAAAAAATATAAATGAAATGAAAAATGTGCGTGGTTCTTCGTAGGCCAATGTCATTATCTCACCTACTCCCTCCGTTATTAAATTAGCTCGTCGTTGATTTTTACGATCAACTTTAACTATTTGCCTAATTAAAAAATTTTGCTCGAATATGTAAAAATTTAAATTATAATTCAAATAACTTTAATGATAAATCAAATTTTATCAAAATATATGAAATTTATAATAAAAAAATTGAATAAAATGAAAAGTAGTTGAATTTAGAAATCAACCGGTGACATTAATTAAAAACGGAGTCGTTAGCTCGTCGTCAGACCTTGATGGGCTGACTGGCCCGGAAATATCTGCAAACGCATCTCTGAAAATGGACAAACGGATAGGTCAGCGTGCTTTACCGAATACTCGCAGGGTGTGGAGTGTGTTTTCTCGAACAGTACAATGTTGTATGACACCTGACCTAACCCCACTAGCAATACAGATGTTCCAGTATTATTAGGTGAAGTGCAGACAAATCCAAAAAGAACACTAGCGGGGAGATTTATTTATTTTTTTCCTAATGCAGAGTTATTCAGTTACAGGTAAACCTGTCATGGCTCAGAAATTGAAACCAAACCCAGACTGAACCAATAAACCACAATAACGTCAACCCAATCCAAATCAGACCACTTATATTATTTTCAGACCAGACCAAACCAAACTGACTAAAAATTGAAACCGGTTTGAATTACACCAGCCCACTATCACCACACCGGTTTGAAACCGATTTCTGAACCATTTCTAACCCATGAGACATGAAAGTACAGTTGTATTACAAAATAAATGTATCCGTATTAAAACTTTTCCTTCCCAATCTCTAAATCCTGATCACGATTGATTCTACGAACAACAACGTCACCCCGTCAAAATTAAAAGGAACAATAGAACGGATTAAAATGAAAATCGAAACGGCTAGGCAAAAAGCTTCAATAATCAATCATCAACACTTCTTAAGCAGAACAAAGGATTCGTTAACCAATCATCAACAATTCAATAACCAATCATCAATGCTTCTTAACGAATCGATCAAAAGCCTTTGGACAAATTAAAGAACAGCAGGTTCCCGACTGCTTGTTGCTTCAATCCTAGGAAGGGACGACGACGACGACGACAACAACAAACTTTTTTAGTCCAAGCAAGTTGAAGTTGGGATAGATCGGAGATGAAACGACTAAAAAGTACTCCCTCCGTTCACAAATAACTGTCATTTTAGCTTCGGACGCGAGAATTAAAAAAATTATTAGAAAAAGAAAAATGTGTATTAAAAAATAAAAAAATTGAGTTGGAAAGAAAGAAAGCTGTGTTGGAAAAAAAAAATATATTTAGAAGTGAGAATGACAATTATTTTTTTAAAAAAATTTGAAGGCCAGAACGATAAGTATCTGTGAACAGAGGGAGTAGCAACAAACCACCATCAAAAGTACATAAATTGCTAGCCTCTACGAAGTCTTATCATAATTAACTTTTTCCAATCTTTACGAGGTGAATGGGATCATGGTAGTTTTTACCGGTTCTCTCTTCCCCAGATCTGGCAGAGCATGGTGCCTCGCCTCCATCTATCTCGAAGAAGCTCACGTTGAGACGAAGCTCTTGGAGGGCGGAGGCTATGGGCAAGCACGCAGGACGTCATACTCCTGTGGTAGGCATCTCGAGCTGCCATACGAGATGCCGCGGCGAGGTGGAGATAGCTGGGCGGCTGGGCGACGGGTCAGAGCAGCACGGCGGCCGCGAGCGCTAGGCGACGGGGCAGAGGAGCGCGGCAACAAGGCGAGGAGCGAGGTGAGGGCGCGGAGGAGCGCGGCGAAACCTAGCGCTCGACTGCTCGAGGAATCCGTCGAACATGGAGCCATGGCCTCTAAAGTTTCAAGCACCGAAACCGTGGTCCGTGGACACGGAATGGGTTCGGAGCCCTGGTCTGAAACCGTTTGGACCCGAAAATTTAGAACCGAAATTAACTCAAACCAAACTAATTTCACACTCCACCCGAACCAAACCAGCCCTTTTAATATTTCAAACTGTTTTGAACCCGCCCAAAAGAAACCAGTAATAAAACCAACTATTAGAAGTGGTTCCCAACCAAACCGTTGCCAGGTTTAGTTACAGGCTCTAGCAACCCGTGGGGAAAAAACATTTGATCGTGGTACGCATCCATATTTAATTGAAGCATACAACTTTTTAAGACATGGTGATCGTCTTTGCTTATAAGGGAACTAATGCCACAAGCGTATATTTCCGTTTCCATGTGCCAAAAGTTTCTGACCATTAGTGTTTGGTTTTGCTATCCATGGGAACCTGCTGGAAGGAATAGATCTGTGAGCAGTCATCATCAAGAAAAGTATGTGGATGCCTAATTTAAGGTCGCCTTTCAAGATTCTCCAAACCGTAATTAAATGGGAAGGAGCCGAGTCGTAGTGGCCGTCGCGTTCAGTATGTTCAGTCCTCGTTATACCTGGCCAACGGGCCGGGCCGGCACAACACAGGCCAGTCCAGGCTTGGCCCGACTGCGAGGCGGCTCGGCACGGCCCGCTTAGCTCATCGGGTCGGGCCATGTCGGCCCGCGGGACGACCACTCAGGCCCAGACACGGTTCAGGTGATTTTACATGGATTGGGCCGGCTCGAAACACGGAAAAAAATAAAATTTATTTTTTGAAGATATTACTGAAAAATTAATTATATAATATAGAAAAATATAAATTTTAAACATAAATAAGTCAAATTACATATATTTTAATATTAAATTTCAATAAAATAATAAATGGGTCATGTTGTGTCGAGCCGGGCTAAACGGGCCGTACTCGGGCCGGCCCAGCAGGCCTACAGCCAGGCCCAGGCACAGCTCGAGTCGTGCCTCGGGCCGGCCCAACTCGTCTGGCGGTCGTGCTTGGGTCGAGCCAAAAGTGTCGGGCCTCGACCCGGCCCAGTTGGCCAGCTATAGTCCTCTCGTTTCTTATAAAAAGGTTTGTTCAGTCTTTGCTTTGCTTCTGGCCATGTCTGCACATCTTTTACTCTAATTAGATGATATTTGGGTTCGCCCTATGTCCCTTATCTTTTGCTGTTCTATTTTCGGGCTTCGAGCCGCCTTTGTAACTTGTGACTTTTGTTTCAATAAGTAAATTCTGGTGGGGAGTTTGGGCTTCTGTTGCAGACATGATGATGCTTGATTGCCCCAGAGAGGCCTTTCGACCGTGGGCTGGAGTGCGTGACTAGTATAAAGCCTTCTTCAGCAATGGTGAGTTGGTGACCCTGGAGAAGACATTGATTAATCTAGTTGAATTACTTTCCCGCAAACTACCATTAGCATTCAGCAACCAGAGTCATAATTCAATTTTTTGGATGCATATTCATGCGAGCTCCTTATATCAGTAAGAAAAATTGAACAAGGAAACATCACAATTCGACCAGTCCTCTGAATATGCGTGCAGACGAACAGCCCTACTCCTGGACTCTCACGTCTCACCGACGGCTTCCTTCCGTGTACGGCTCCCCTGCATGTGCCAACGAACTTTCCGCGCCTGCGCCTCAAAATTCTCGACTGTACACGCCCGAGTGATTCCGCACCAACCAGCAGGCGCCCGGCTCGGGCGACGGCCCAACGGTCACCACGGCCGCGGACGCGTAAGGCACGGCGCCGGACGGCCGGACCGCAGGCCGTACGCTTGGTAGCTCAGCGAGTTTGCGTCGGGCGCGTCGGCGTCGCATGGTCCGGTCCCCCC
>BCLF01000007.1:4860828-4909186 GCA_001602275.1 Zoysia japonica | reverse complement strand
CCCCCCCCCCCCCCCCCCCCCCCCCCCCTTTCAAGGAAAAATACAGGACTTATAAAGATGCAGATCAATGCAACCCATTAAACGCCGTATCAAGCGTTTGAAGTTTATCGAATTCACTCTGTCCCATTTTAATTGTCATGTTAATTTTTCTGATTTTTCTTGTTTTGGTTCCTATTTCACCTTTAGATCTCTTTTCTGGTTGTTTTCAACGCACATAACTTTTCTCTTTTTTTAGTCCTCCTACGTGAAGTTAAAATAATGTAATATGAGACGGAATAAGTGGTGCGTTAACAACCACTAATCCATTTAGCATTATCTTACACGCGCGTGTTCTGGTGTGTGTCTGTCTGCGCGCGGGCGCAATTTGATGCATTGTTATCTTTTGATTAAGTGATTCACGTTGCTAACAAAATCGCGGTTGGGATGATCGTGCTGATGACATACTTGCTGACCACAGCTTATTAGCGTGTTTCGTTTTATACGCGGAATGGATCAGCACTGGCGAAGGGAAAGGAAGGAGGAGCTGTAAGATTGAAGTGATAGCAATGGTTATTTAAAAAAAGGGAAAGGTTGGGGGCAGAAGAGAAGGACGGCTCTTGATGCCGCTGCCTGGTCTCTTTGTCTAGGTATGAAGCGGATCTTTGATACCCATTCTGCATGCTCTCGGCCTGAAACTGGTTCGGGTCGAACCGCTGAACCGGATCTCAAATTTTCGATCGATTCGATGCGGCTCGACCCGACCTCCAAACGGTTACTAGAGGGCGTGATCCTTTGAACCTAGGGTCGACTCGATCCCCTTCAGACCTTCACAAGGCCGATTCCTCGCTTGCCAGCGCCGCCGCCGTCTCCAGGTTCGACCGCCTTCGTCACCAGCAGCCTCAGCTCCACACTCTCGCGTCACTCACACCTCGCTCACGATCACGTAGCCCCATAGCCGTGCTCCCTAGCTGATATTAGGCAGCTCGCCCACGCAGCTGCTGATGGAGGCCACCTGCAGCGTGCTGTTCTTGAACAAGCAGACCGGGAACTGGTCCAGGAAGCGGGCCACACCACTACTATCGACGCTGGAGCTGAGGGCGCCGTTGACATTGGCTTCGCTCGAGGTGGTGGCCAGCACGACGCCGTCCTACAACCTGCTCGACGAAATGCCACTCTGGCCTGGCTCCCATGTTTCTAGCGTGAACATGATGCTCAGGCATGACGTGTTCTTGCATCGACGAAGCGCATGTCACCGCCTACCAGGCCGCCAAGGCATCCATCCATTCTTGCATCTGGATTTTGTTTTTCCTTTTACAAGTTCAACCACTCCATGAATAATTTTGTTTTTTTATTTCTCTCATACAATGTTTGGTTCGTCACATCTGTTTCCTTGTGTGTAATTGGTCAAGAATGTCATTTTAAAGTGCTTGATCACTTATTACCTTTGAAATCTGTTTTAATGTTGATTTGTATTTTTAGCCCAAACTACAGTTTTCAATCTTAAACTGACACTGTTTTTAAGTCTTAACCTCCGTCATGTGGTCATCCTTAATTGTAATAAATTCACGTTGCGAAAAGTGATCAATTTGTTAGCATAATGTACAAGTGCAAGTTCATTATTTGTTAGTAAAATTGCTTGAATGGGCCATCCTTCAAATAGAACAGCAAGTCAGTATACAAGCTTCGTGTGAACTAGAGAAAAGTTATTTGCTTACAGATAGGAGCCCCACGGGTCAACAGTTTGCACCAAAAGTTAGGAGCGGTTTGATCCTAACGATATTTTTGTCAAAGAGATCACAGCGTTAGAAAAAGGATCACCCTGAACCGCTACATTTTCAGGACTAGCATGCTCCGGTCTCCCATTCCCTGATGCTGTCTTCTACTCTATACACCGATCGGTGACCACGATTCGTACGGCGTACGTACATATCATCACGCCACAACCATCGCTCACGATCGACACCGCGGCGGCAGATCTCATCTCGAGCAAAGCAAAGCAAATCAAAGCACGCGAGCTAGGGCAGGCAAGGCATCGAGTTCGCCTAACTGCCCACGCGAGCTCCGACAGGGCGCGTAATGGCCGGGGACCCCGTGGGCCGTGCATGGCCGATGTGCGTATGGTGGTCCATGCATGAACCGTGCGCCGATCGCCTGGCGCCGCTGCGCGCGGCTGCTGCTGCTGCATGCGATCTCCGGTCCTTCTACAGCCAGGCTTTAAGCGCCGCGCGCGGCGTCTCTCGTGACGTGCACGGAGCTGCGGGTTTGTGCCCACCTACAGTCCTTCACCTAGTCACGTTCGCCGCTCGCGCGCGCTCTAGCTCAGGGCTGGCGAGTGGGCAGGCGGGCGTACGACGCCGTCGAGGTTCAGCGCGTCCGGCGGGGGCAGCAGTAGCTGGCGCCGGATTGCTCCGCCGCGCGCGCGCGTCCGCGTCCTCGGCTCCTGCTTACGGGGGGTACTGGGACTCCTGTCGGGTCTCGAGCCGGATCCGAAGCCGTCGTCTGTCGCGGACATGCCGATGGGTTCCCCGTTCCCCAAGGAGTTTTTTTCCTGCTGTGGTCCTGTATGCTTGTCGTGCATGTGGGCGACGCATCATCATGCGGTGTTTCTCTCTTTATACGTGCCGGGGTGCGGCACGGTTAGCATCTCCTATTAGACCTCTATCTCCTATCCTCGCTTCCTCTGCTGATCCAAAGAAATTACCGCATTCTTTCTGTCGGTGGGGTAATCGGTGAAGCGTCGTTCCAAATGCACCGTGAATCGCCTCGAATCTGAGTTTTCCACCCCCCAAAGCTGTCGGCACCTGAATCTCTTCTGCATTAACAACAGTTAAACAACATTGTTGCATCTGCAAGTTAAAACATTGTTGCATCTGCATGGCTGTATTGGTAGGGTTCATTTGTGTGCTAAACCTTTTGGTAGACGTTGAAAACTTTTGATGTTTGCTTGCTACTAGTACTACATGGAGTACTTGCTACGCAGCCAATTTTATTTTCATAAACAAAAAAAATGCAATATCTAATCTAGTACTACTGCTCCATTAGCTAAATGTAACTAGTTGGATGGTCCACCCACTATAATGCCGAAAGCGAGCTAGAGCACCGAAGCTAAATACTCGTGCCCTGTCTTTTGAACGCTAACTCAACTAAGTCTGAATAAACATTTCAGCTGGAATACTTCTTCTCTCTGGCGATTGTTTCCATGTGCCATGCTCATACTCAAGCTCGTAGTCACAACACGCCAACACATTTTACTTCTGCTGCCAACAATTTGCTCTCCTAGCCAAATAGGAGTAGGAGGGATACTGAGACATTGCCGCCCCCCGGAACAGGATCCTCTGATGATAATCAAAAGGACTGTGATCGTTGGAGTCAGACTTCCCTACTAACCCGATATTCATCCATCTGTTGATCGTTGGAGCAACGCGTTCTCCATCGGGGAAGCTGTCACAATTTCCCCTTTCTGCCTGGCCAAACTCTCCCAAAAACGTCACTCGCGGAACGCCGCAGCCACACCGCACGGATCCGGCTGAAACGCCGCACCCTGCAGTCCCCAAACGGCATGGTCGCATCAGCGGTTCGTCGGCGCTGGTCTCGTTGGGCCCCCACGGCCGCGCGGAAAATTGGAAACGATCCTGGTGCCACTCCCGCTGACATCCGGTGCCCACGTCCACCGCATTTTTACCTGGCCGCTTCGGCTTTACCTGCACCAGTTAAGCCGTACAGAAATGGAGCCGTAAACACCGCCGGCAAAAGGCCGCGCCCGCCACCATTAGCCGGGCAGGAGAGTCAATTACCACGATAACAGACGGCGGCGATGCGAGCGAGCGAAGCGAAGCACCAACCGCCCTTAAGTAACACGCGCGGGGGCTGGCCGGCCGAGGAAGGAAGTAACGGGTCGCTCGCGGTTCAGCTGTCGTCTCGCGCGGGCGCGGGAGTCGTGGTGGGCGGTGGCGGATCTCATCTGACGCCACCACTTGCTTGCTGCGACGACTTCTTCCGCATCCCTTCCTCGCGTCCGCCTCGCCCACGTCGTCGCCTCCCTCCGCCTCATCGACTTTGTCTCTCTCGCGCGATTCGCCGAACGTCGCGCGGGCTGGGCGGGCAGCCAGTGCCGGCGGCGCGATGAGCGTGGAGGAGGAACTGGAGGAGCAGGAGGGGGAGGAGGAGCTCTTCTACGAGTCGCTCGACCGCATCCTCTCCTCCTCGGCCTCCTCCACCTCCGCCTCGGACGACGACGGCCCTGACCGCCCTCGCCGACGCCGCTCGGGCTGCGATGCGGCGGTCGCGGCGCTCGACCTGTGGACCTCGCAGCCGGCTCCCGTCCAGGAGCGGCGGCGACGGCTGCTCCACCTGATGGGGCTCGCGGGTGACCCGTCCCTCGCCCGATCCGAGACGGGTCGATCCGCCTCCGACGACGCCGTGGCCCCTTCGCCGTCATCCTCTTTCCAGCGGTCCAGATCGGGCAGAGCCGAGCCGGGCTCAGCCGGGAGGCCGCCGCTCGAGGGCGGCCGTTTGCGATCGTCGTTGTCTAATGCGTCGGATGCCGCACTGGAGGCCGTTGATGAGGACGACCCTAGGTGCTTGATCAGGAATCTGGACGACGGTAGCGAGTTCGTGGTCAGGGAGGAGTTCTGCCTCCGCGAGGTCGGAACGGGGCGGCAGCTCAGCGTGGAGGAGTTCGAGCTCTTCATCGGCCGCTCGCCCATCGTTCAGGAGCTTATGCGCCGCCAGAATTTCTCGACCCCCACCTCCAACTCAACTTCCTGTTCTCAAAGTGGCGCTTCCACGCCCATGGAGAGGTCCAGCTCTGGCTCCAGTAATGGCGGGGTGCGCTCCAAGCGGCGCAGCAGCTGGCTCCGCAGCATCCGCAGCGTAGCTGGCTCCATGGTCACCCAATCCCGTGACCGCCGGAGCAGCGTCGACAAGGACACGTCCTCAGAGAAAGGTGGGCATCACTCCAGCTCTGCGACGGATGACAGCCAAGATAGCGTTCCACGCCATGGCCCTCACCTCGTCAAGGTGCAGCAGTACGGGAAATCGTATAAGGAGCTTAGTGGCCTTTTTATGACGAAGGAGATGCAGGCACACAATGGTGCCATTTGGAGCATCAGGTTTAGTCCTGATGGTCGTTACCTTGCAAGTGCTGGCGAGGATTGCGTGATCCATGTTTGGGAGGTGGTGGAATTTGAAAGGGTGCCAAAGGAGAGAGATGTCGAGGAGAATGAGATTTGCAATCTGTTTGTTGGTATGGAGTGCAACGAGTCATCAGAGCCAAAAGTGTCATCAGCTGCTCCAATTGGGAGCAACTGGGACAAGAAGCTGCGGGCAATGGTGCTGCGCAGTGGGGAATCGGTGAGCTCAGCCAAATTGATGTCGCCGGAGTATGTGTTTGGATTGTCTGAGAAGCCTGTGATAACCTTCGCAGGGCATTCAGCAGATGTGCTTGACCTCTGTTGGTCCAAATCTCAGGTAATGTCCATCACTGCGTTCATGAGTTTATCTTCAATTATAATGTGTAAACATTAATGCTGACTTGCTGAGTACATCCTTGTAAAGTACAGACTGAAAATGTAGAATGACTGGAACCCGAAATTAGAGTATTAGTCGCGGAAATTATATCTCAAAATAACTCATTTAGTAAAGTGCAATAGCTATTGTCACATTGAATCGTCATGGACCAGCTAGCCATTTTGCTATTGTTGAGCCAGCCTTACAATTACGTTACGTGGCATAAAAATCTGCCACAGTGCTACCAGGTACACTAACTGACTGGAGAAGTTTAGCAGCCAAACTTTTTGTCATTTTGATATTGGAAACCAAACAATCACCTCTATAATCAATTAGTACACCCCAGCTTTTACCAAGTGCACAAAGCCCTGAAATTCTTTAAGACATATGAAATATGGTTTGTTGAACCTGTTCTCTACCTATAACTAAGACTTGTTTCCTACACGATTTTTAAAATGTCACCATGTAAAATATTGATTTGTTGCTAAAATTATTATCTGGATGATATGTGCTTTTCATTTCCCCTGTCTATCTGATTTTCTTTTGTTATCTATATTTATGTCTGTACATCAGGTCAAAATCAGCTCTACTTATTAAGCATTTTTAAGTGAGTAGTTTAGTTATGAAGAAGTTGAATTTTGAGCTTGGATACTGGTAGACTCTTTTAGATGAGTTCAAGAAGTTTGAAGGAAACATTTATATTAAAAAAAGTCAAAAAGGGGGTACTTGTTTCAATTGATTCGTTCCTTCTGCTGAATAGTGACAAATAATCATGAATCAGCTATGCAAGATGAGATGGCTATTATAATTGAATGAGATGCTAAAACTGGGTTTAAAATGCATATTAGCGCCCATAATTTGTGAATCTACTAACGTAATCAAATGTACTGATAGTGTAAACAGACATGAGAGACGGATATTTACTGGCACCTCTGTTACAATATCTTTGGTTTGTAGTACTGGTATTATAGTCATATCCATATCAACAAGCCTAATTGCTCAAATTGGAGCGACAATTCTGTAAATTGGTGGCATTGTAGAGGACATAGGTAATTTCTCACTTGGTGTGCCTTGACCGTTTCATATACTATTCACATACACATAATAACCATCACATCTCATTGACTGTCACAAAATTTGAGTGTGCTTGGGTCTGCCTATAGCGGCATAGTTTCTTATGACTTGTGAGTTTCCTTATCTCCATTTTTCAATTCCTGCAGTACTTGCTTTCTTCGTCAATGGATAAAACAGTACGATTGTGGCACATGTCAAGCACTTACTGTCTGAAAACTTTCTCCCACAGTGACTACGGTAAAAACATTGCAAGTTGCTTCAGAATCTCTCCCTCCCTCCCTCTCTCTCCCTATCTCTCAAAATAATATGATGACGCTGTTCTCAATTTTCCACCTTTTTTATCCAGTGACTTGCATCCAGTTCAATCCTATTGATGATAGATATTTCATTAGTGGTTCTCTGGATGAAAAAGTTCGTATCTGGAGCATTCCAAAACGTGAAATTGTTGATTGGGTCGATCTACATGAAATGGTTACTGCTGCCTGCTATACCCCAGATGGAAAGGTTTTTTCATCAACTTGTCTAGTTTCTAACTTAGGCAACAGTTGAAACTAGTTTATTACCTTAACACCGTAACACTTCCTCTCAGGGTGCGCTTGTTGGCTCGCACAAGGGTAGTTGCCATCTATATGATACATCAGGTATTCTCATTTCAGCTTGCAATTTACCAGTGTTCTCCTCTCACTCTAGCTCAATGACCTTACAGTAACCATATATTTTTCTCTACCTGCCAAGATGATATGTTTTGCTACAAAAAGCAAATTGATCTGCTAAACAAGAAAAAGAAATCCAGCCAGAAGAAAATCACAGGATTTCAGGTGCTTGCTTTGCTGAAACCATTTCTGTGATGTAAATCAAACATTCGTACTGAACTGGAGTTGAGTATTTCTTGTCTTAAACTGAGTCTTTCAAAAAGTTTGCCCCAGGGAGTTCTTCAAAGGTCATTGTCACATCAGCAGATTCACGGATCCGAGTTCTTGATGGTTTTGAACTAGTTCACAAATTTAAAGGTAAGATGTTTTTACAAGCTCATAATCTTGTGATTAGTTTATCTGACGAATGTACATGCTGGTTCAGGTCGTATCTGCGTTTTCGTTCCTTTCATGAGCAGTACTAGAACATGTTTGGTCAAATCTATTCTTGATCAATGATTTTTATAAAATAAATCAACTTTAATAATATAAATATATGTATTTTATCAAAATATTTCTTGTGACGAGTTTAAAAATGCACGTCTCATGTTGTTAAAGTTGATCAAATCTATAGAAATCATTGGTTAAAATTAGATTTGACCAAACCGAAACGTAAACTCATTTTGGGGAGGGAGTACATTATTTGTTTCCTGTTCATGTCACTCAGTGTCCGTTACCAAGAAAGGGAAATCATGCTCATTTTTATCTTCTCTGTCTTGTGATTAGTTCCTATGATAGTGATTATGTCTTGCCATATTTCAGGGTTCCGAAACACCAGCAGTCAGATCTCAGCGTATTTAGGTGGAAATGGGAGATATATTATTTCAGCAAGTGAGGATTCACATGTATATATCTGGAGAAATAATGATGATTTTGAGCCAAGTAGAAAGAAGGGCACTGTTTCCACAAATATTTATGAACGCTTCCACTGCGAGGGTGTGACTGTTGCTGTTACCTGGCCTTTTATCAGCGCTTCGATGGATTCTGGAATGAACTCCCAGAAACAAAGGCTAGATCATGGTACTGTGAACGATCCTGGGCTGCAGTCTACACCTATCAAAGCACAGGACATGCCAGACGTTCAACACCAGAGCCGCAGCATTACAAATAACAATTCTAATCATAATGGTGACAGAACATCTGTCACTTGGCCTGAAGAACTCATGACACCAGTAAATCAAAGTCACAAATCTAATATCTGCCTTCCTAACGAGGGAGATCAAGCTCCGAGTCGGTCAGCCCGGGGCTTAGTAATTGTCACAGCTGGCCGTGGAGGTCAGATCAGAACGTTTCAAAATTTTGGTTTTCCTGTGAGAGTGTAATATCAATCTGTATACGTGTGATAGCCGTTATCATGTGGGACTGTAGTTATTGTACAGATAGGAGATAACAGATGAGGGTTGCATAGCATTCTGGGATTGGATTTGATTGCTCCTTGTGCACCTGCTTGAGATCGCAATCTTAAACTAACATACACAGTCAGCACTCCAGGCCTTGGTGTGTCACATTTAGAGATGGCAATGGGGCCTCGAAACCCGCAACTCGGTGGGTATTTACTCTATTAAGGTCCGGGTTTGGGTGAAATTTTCTACTTGTGGGTTTGTTAACGGGAGAAAAATATTATTCAAATATTATCCGTTAGGTACGTGGGTATGGGTATGTTTTTATTCAACTTATACCCGTTAATCCGTGGGTACTCTACACTCGAAAAAATTAGCTAATTGAATAGTATATTTCATTACCTTTTAGAATGTAAGTCTATTTTTAATTGGAAAGTTATCCATTCTAAGAATGTTAGCTTGTCTATATGATTCTTTCACTTTTCAATAGCAATATTTAGTCATTGGTTTACATAATTCACTTGCTTTTTTGATATCTTTTTTTAATTTTCACCGCTCTCTCTCATTCTCTTTAGTGGGTATGGGTACTCGACAAATTAATTTCACTGGACGAGTTTGGGTTTGGGTTGAAAATATTACCCGTGATTCTTAATGGGTTCTTCGACGGGGATTTTTTTTCCTTGCAGGTACGGGTTTGAGGAGGCTAAACCGAGCGGGTTTTCACCCGTTGTCATCTCTAGCCACGTTCTTTTACCCTAAACTGTAAGTACATGACAGAGAGACCAGCCAAGAGCAACGCCACCAGCTAGTTGATCTTCAATTCATCAGCTTCGCCCTGTTCTGTTGCACATTTTCGCTTTTATTCCTTTTTGTTTCAACTAGCTTGTAAAATATATCAACATGAAAAAGAAAAAAAAATGAAGACAAGCTAAATGGTCTGGTGAATCTGTCCTACTGACTTTTCGTGGTCTCATGTTTTGAAAAAAAAATGTTCAATACTTTTTTTTTGACATGTAGCTTTTAGATCATAGACAAATGCAGTTTATGTTCATCCAATTAATCAGCCGCAACCCCTAGCGTGTGAACAACTCCACCAACCCGCCCACCCCCCGCCCACCCACCTGGTTTGCATATATTTAAGATTTAGATCTGGTAATAATTCATTAGTGATTTTGTCCTAATTTGCTGAACTCAAAGTTGCACAATGGAATTATCAAGTACAGACAGCCATAATATGTGTAGATTTAAGATATTTACAATTAAAATTGCAGTTCTTCCAGCGGGAACGACACTTTTTTCCTAAAAGAAATATGTTAGCTAGGGATAAGGCAGCCATCAAACATACTTATGTAATTCTCTTCTAAAGAGTTTTTTTTAATAATCCTATCTCTTCTCTGTCTCTCTTATTAAAAAGCACGGTTTTTTTTTTCTACGTATACACGATAAAATGTCTTTAACAAAGAGATTTTATTCGTTAAATTTGTAAAAATAGAAAACTCTAGGTATATTTTTTCAAGTGCATGGAGTCTAACCTATCTCTGTTGGGACATATTACCGTGTACTTAGAAAAGAAAAACACAATTACCTGTAACAAATATATGAAATCTAAAAAAGTTGTTAAAAAACATAACAAATTCATTTTAATATTAATATATTATTTTTAAGTTAATATATTTTTTACACTGTAGCATTATTACGGATATTGAGACTAGTTGCTATAAGTAATTATGAATTATGCATATCATTACCCATAATATAGAATCTGAATAAACCCTTCAACAACTGTTTTGACTTCAATTCAATTTTTCAGTCACGTAGTTAACTTGTCTCGTGTAGTCATGTCTAACCCTTGAGCCTTAAGGCCTCTTTGATTCACAAGTATATAGTACTAGCATGTGACAAAGAATTTGCTTTTTGTGCATCTAAAATATTGGTTGAGGCTAGAGGTAAGAGACGGCTTGAAATCATTATATGATCTTTGAATCAAGCCTATACAATTTTGATCTGGATCTCACTGGGCGTATTTGACTCAATATTCTTTTTGAGACTACTCAATACTCCTTCCGTTTCAAAATATAACCATATCTAAGTTTAGTAAAAGTCAAACTTTTATTACTTTTATCATTAATAATACGTAATTAATAATATTTTGTCATATAAAAATTATATTTTTTTAATTTATCATTAAATAAACTTTTATAAAATTTTATTTTTATATTAAAAATTATATAATTTTTTTTAGATATTATTGATAGAAGTTAAAAGATTTTGATTTTATTTAAATATTTTGGAACAGAGGTACTAGTATTTTCTTTAAACCACGTTATACGAATTGTGAAAAAGACAGCCGATCTCTCTCGTTTTATTGAGACCGATTTTGTGGGGCCAGGTGGCCACTCACCCCCGCGGCCCCGCCCAACCATAGAAAAGGAGAGAAGCCAACCACTTTCTTGGCCACCAGCTACAATAACGCGCGAGACGTGCAAGAATAAAAACCTTCCCGCCGGTCGCCGCGCAGAAGAAAAAAGGGGACACGAAATCAAATCGAAACCAATCCGGGGAAAGTTGTTGTCTGGCGATAACGCCAACCTATCAGCCAGTCCGCCCAACCAGCCAAAATAAATCCCCTCGCCTCTCCAGATCCTTGACCTCAATCCGATCAGACGCTAGGGTTTCAAGCCTCTTTCCCACCTGTCGCTCTCTTTCTCTCTCCTTCCTCCCCCCTTGCACAGCGGCCGCCATTGACGAGGTAGCGCACGAACTCACCCAGATCTGACCAATCCACCCCGCGAATCCTCACCTTGACGCACCAAATCTGGTCAGAAACGGTGAAGAATTCGAACACTGTCTTAAGCGTCGCACGCTAAGATCACCCCCAAACACATCTGCTTTTCCCCTCCACCTGTTCGTTTTGTTTTTTTTTTTTTTTGTTTCGGACGATTCATAAGAACAGATCTGCAAGGGGCTTGTAGATTCACCTGTGTGAGGACAAGGCCCCTTGCTTGTGGACTCCCCGAACGAACTCCTGAACAGATCTGCTTGTTTTTTGTTGGATTCGTGAGAATGTTCAAGTCGATGGTCTATTACGGGAACTACTCCATCGGGGAGGTGGAGGTGTGGCCTAAGGGCGAGGCGAGCGCCGGTCTGGCCGTGCCGGCGTGGGCGCGAGAGATCTGCGTTGACCGCCTTTCCCCACCTAGCGAGCGGTGCCCGCCGCTCGCCGTCATGCACACCGTGGCCGTCGGCGCCCGATGCCTCGTCATGGAGTCCAAGCCGCCCGATGCCTCGGACGTTGCACCGCCGCAGCTCGTCGCCATGCACGCCGCTTGCCTCAGGGACAACAAGGTATCTACAGATTATTCCTGATGATAAAAAGAGACCCCTCCCCCAGTCTAATAAAAGGAACAGACTGAACAAATGAACGAATCTCTTTAATTTTACTTACATGGACAGTTTAAAGGAAGGAATCTTCTTATTCTTACATGACAAGTTTACAGAAACATAATTATTTTATTTAAGTTTTGATAATTATGTTAATTTACTTGAACGATCACTGTAGTAAAGGATTTTTGACAGGACATGGATGGATGACTAAGAATGCACTGGTGTTTGTCAGTGATGATACTGAAACATATATGAGGATTCACTTCTGGTTGATGTTCCCATATGGAACTTGACTTGGGACTTGTTCTTGACTCATTAGTAACTTATGGAAATTTAACTAGATAAGGTTAACTATGAGGCTTCATAAACAGAGTTAAAATTTCAGAATCAGTCAAAAGAGGCACTGGGTATCTGAGTCATGCATTGGTGCTTTACAGGATTTCAAATTTGTAATTTGGATATACAAGACTGATTACTTGTGAAAAAAAAGCATTTGTTCAATATTCATGGGGTTCTGATAAGTTGACATGGCATTGATTGTCAATAACAAGTTTCATCTCTGTTAAATTGACTCAGAAATTTAAATCCTAATTTTGATAACATGGTCAAGGAGTGTACAAACCCAAACTGGGATGCCCGGGGAAAACATCAGTGCACTGTTGCTGTCAAGTGCTTCTTTGCTGAGGCTATTCTAAATTTGAGAACTGGAGATAATATTTTTCTCCTACTGCAGTTCACTGAGAAATATTTGAGTACCAAATGGAACTGTGTTGCATTCTGAGTTAGTTTCTGCTATTTTCAAACTCAGGGTATAATCAAGTGAATGTAGTTGATTCATACCTTACACTTCTGAATTGCTTAAGGCTTCTTAAGTTCCTCAGCCTTCATTTCTTTTTTTTTAATATATATTGGGAATATAAGATGTAGCTATAGCATGCTTATGTAAAGTTAAATACAATACATGTTAATCACCTAAAGAGGAATTGTCATATTTACAATATCAAACTTCTTTTTGTTCACAATTAAGTTTCGCCCTTTATTTTGTAAAGTATATTGTAGTTTATGTACCACATTGCTCTTCTCATTCCTTGATTTTTACAGACTGCAGTTGTTGCACTAGAAGATGGAGAGTTGCATTTGGTTGCAATGACGTCCCGAAGAAACTTGACAAATCATGCATGTTTCTGGGGCTATAAATTGCCATTTGGTTTGTACAATTCTTGCTTGACCATGTTAAATCTTCGGTGCCTTGGTATAGTGTTTGACCTGGATGAGACATTGATTGTTGCCAATACATCACGGTCTTTCGAGGACAGAATTGATGCACTTCAAAGAAAGCTGAGTAATGAGACTGATCCGCAGCGCAGGAATGGTATGTTATCAGAGATCAAGAGGTACCAAGATGATAAATCCATCCTAAAACAGTTTATAGAAGGTGATCAGGTCTATGATGATGGAAAAATGTATAAAGCGCAACCTGAGGTTGTTCCACCATTGTCTGATAACCTTCAACCGATGACACGCCCAGTCATACGATTACAAGAGAAGAACATTATCTTGACAAGAATAAATCCTCTGGTATGTGTTTGCCTGAACTTACTCGATCACTCCTTGACTGTAGATGTTGATTGGCACATTGATGTTTGGTATCTGCATGTTATGACATCCTTCATCTTTGATTTTACCTCCTGAGATAGTATTATCTCTGCACTATCTGGGACATGATGTACATCCTTCTGAACATTGTGAAACTGACTTGTTATATTGTTTACATTTGCACACATCATTTTAGCAGTATTATATTTGCAGAGTTTGGCTCCTAAACTTTTCAATACATATATATTTGACTTCAATTTGCCACGACGGATTATCTGTATTTTATAGTACAAGAACAAATTGTCTACACTACTACTATCTGTCTTTTATAGTAGTAGAGATGAATTATTTTTAACATTTTATTTATTTATCCCTTTCATTCTTAATGCAATGACACGAAGCTTGAGAAAAAATGCCTACATTAATTATTCAAACTAATAGGCCTTTGGATGAATTTACAAGCAATATGTTTGTTTGCTGATAGCAGATCATCTCAGATCTTACTTTTTGCATTTTGAATTAGTTGAATGTGTTCTTTTGTTCTGTTCGTGACATTCCCTGTTTATTGCACAAAAAATGTCACGCAGCTTGTTCTGCTTTATGTAGATAAGGGATACCAGTGTTCTTGTAAGATTGAGGCCTGCCTGGGAAGATCTTCGCAGCTACTTAATTGCAAGAGGTCGTAAGCGTTTTGAGGTCTATGTGTGTACAATGGCTGAGAGAGACTACGCTTTAGAAATGTGGAGGTTGCTTGACCCTGATTCAAGATTGATTAATTCTGCTCAACTTCAGGATCGTATGGTGTGTGTGAAATCTGGTAAGCGACTCATGCTGTTTCATAACAAGTATGTAAGGAGTATAATATAGCATTCCAAATGTTTTCACGATATAAGAAACTGCCAATTTGTCAGAATTGCATTTTACGTTATTGGTGTGTTCCATCCTATTGATGATAATGCCAAAGTTATCATTTTTTAGGTTTAAAGAAGTCTTTACTAAATGTTTTCCATGATGGTTCTTGCCATCCTGGAATGGCATTAGTAATTGATGATCGTTTGAAAGTTTGGGATGAAAAAGATCAATCTAGAGTCCATGTTGTTCCTGCGTTCACTCCATACTATGCTCCTCAAGCAGAGGTGAAGCTCATGACTTGTTTAATTACAAAAAAAAAATCATATGGTCACTAATGTATCCCCCTAATTCACTTGTGTAGGCAAACTGTTCTATCCCAGTTCTGTGTGTCGCCAGAAATGTCGCGTGCAATGTGAGAGGTGGCTTTTTCAAGTATGATTTCCTTTTTTTGTAAATTTGATCGCGATATCATTATTATGGCCTTTTTCACTGCTAATTGCTCTCTGCTCTTCGTATTTGCTTTCTCTAATGTGTACCATAATAATGGGCTGGCTGACCAGTTATATAATTACACGATTTAATTGACAGAGACTTCGATGAAAGCCTCCTGCCACAGATTAGCGATGTTATGTATGAGGATGAGATAAATGATATTCCATCTGCTCCAGATGTTGGCAATTATTTGATACCTGAGGTAAATTTTCGGGGGAAACTGATGCTTCCATGTCCACTTTTCGTCAAGTAAACTGTTTTTTATTCATTATTAGGAGGAGAATGCTGCTGTAGTTAATGGAAATAAAGATTCATTGCCTTTTGATGGTATGGCCGATGCTGAGGTTGAGCGGAGAATGAAGGTCTGTATTTTCCTGACTCTATTTTTTTTGCCTGAGTTGTCCGAATCACAAAAAACTCTTATATTATAGTCCTAGCACAGCATGAAATTTTTGTAAAATCTTACATCACATTTTTTTTTTGATTTTTTGCACTTCAGCTCAACTTAGATTATAGATGTGCATGAAGGTTGTCTTCCATGTGCACTTTTTTTCATTTATTTCATATGCATGGCAGTGTAGTTTCAGCATCAAGTAATTTTGGATGCGAGACATTTGCAGAAACATTTTTATATAAAATATAACCAACTAATTATACTTTTATTTGGGCTGACATATTTTTTTATTTTCTTTCGTCTTCCCCCTCTTATGCCATCTTAACTATTTTCAGGAAGCATCCGGCAATGTTCAAGGGTTGAATCCAACTGGTCCAGACTTCGTGATGCCAGTAGCTGCTGCCCAGAATTTTGTTTCATCGGCACCAGTTGCCCCACCACTTGGCAATATACCACTTGCATTCAACCAATCAGTTGTTCAGCCAGTTTTTTCAGACCCACTGCAAGGTTCCCCAGCGAGAGAAGAGGGTGAAGTTCCTGAATCTGAATTAGATCCTGACACAAGGAGAAGGCTTCTCATATTACAGCATGGTCAAGACACAAGAGATCCAACTCCTCCACTTCCAGTTGTACCTCCAGTGCCAGTTTCCGTGCCTCCAGCACAACCTCATGGAAATTGGTTCCCTGCAGAGGATGGCATGAAATCAAGCAATCTGAATAGAGGATCAGCAGGTTTCTCTTTAGAGTCAGATACTATGCCCTATGAAACAAAGCAGCCACCTCATCCTTCATACTTTCATGGTGGAGATAATACTATATCTTCTGATAGATTTAGCTATCAGAACCAGAGGTTTCCTTCTCAGGTAGATGATTTGAATGAATTTTGGTTTGTATTTGCTGAGCAGGCATGTCGCTCCTATTGACAATCATTTTTGCTTGATGCAGCTACCACGTACCGATGACCACCGCATCCTTCTGAACCATGCAACTCCAAAGTACAGACCCTTTTCTGGTATGTTTTATTTCAGAGACCCACAATTTTAATTTTCTCTTTTGCCAAGTGCAATACAGCAGAGTTCATGTTCTGTTAGGATGGATAGTACTTATCATTTTTTTTATTATGCAATGTAGGTGAGGAGCTGGCAGCTCGTCATGTTCCCACAAGTCAGAGAAACAACCAGATAGATTCAGGAAGGCGCTCTGCACAATATGCAGGGACCTCTGCTGGCATATTAGAAGAGATTGCACTGAAGTGTGGATCTAAGGTAGTACCATGCATTCATTACTAATGGATCAGTAATTCTTGTAGTCACAACGTTGTTATTTCCTTTCGTGCTTAGGTGGAGTACAGGTCAATATTATGTGATACTGCAGAACTACAGTTCTCTATCGAGGTACATTGATACTTTTATCAATGAGTAATTTCTTCACATTCAATTTTGTCGAACAATAAAGTCCATCTCTACAAAGTTGTCTGGTAATTGAAAACTGTTGTGTTGTAAGAAAGTCCTGCTCTAGAATAATTTAGAATTGTAAAAAATATATGTTGGTTTCTGAAATAGGTATCTGCAACAAGTTGCCTATGATGATATTTCATCTTAACATAATTCTTGGATAGATTGATAACTCTGACAAAATAATTGAAATTTACTGCAGTATCTGATATTCATCAACAATTGAAAGGAAATCTTTTGCTGAATAAAATGCGCTATTGTTGTCCTGTTGGTGCACTCACATTATTTCTCTCTGTTGCTTGTTTGTCGCTCCTCATCAAGGTCTGGATTGTTGGAGAAAAAGTTGGTGAAGGAATTGGTAGGACAAGGAAGGAAGCACTGTGTCAGGCTTCAGAGATATCACTAAGAAATTTGGCCAGTAAGTTTGTTTTCATGTTTTGCTACTCCCTCCATCTCAATTTAGTTGTCATCCTAGCTTTGAACACAAGAATTAAGGAGGGGCAGAAAGGTGGGATGTGCTGAAAACGAGGAGATAGAGATAGAAATGTATTGGGAATAGAGAAAAGTGCATTGGGAAGCGAAAATGACAAGTAAATTGGGAAAACTTGAAGAGACTAGGATGACAAGTAATTTGGGACGGAGGGAGTACATGAATTTTAAGTTTCTTATGACATACATAACACATTGTCATCAATGTCGTGACAACCAATAAATTCTTATAACTTTTTATGTGTCTCACAATTTAAAGTTGATTTTCCTCTTCCTGCATTACCAACTCTCTGGAGAATTTTACCATGAGCATGTTTCAACAGCAACAACCTAATAGTGCTGGATAATTCTGCTTACATGTTTGAGAAAATTCCTTATTTACCATTGAGAGATAGCATAAACCCTTACAAGCCATTGAAAAGATCAAAGTTTCTTATCTGCTATGTTTTTTTGAATTTTATCCCTCACGCGCCACTATTCATTTTATGCAATTAACTAATGTATCTGAAATGTGTTATTTATGACAACTTCTCTTGTTTACTAATATATATTTCATATGATTAATATATTCTTGATAATACATATTTATAACTTTTTTATTGCGTCATACTCCATGTGTATGAATATAGTATTATATTCATAATTATAATGGCATGAATGGAACATAATCATTTGTATATGCAAGTATAGATAGTCACTTGTATATACAAGTAATGTGTCATTAATAAAATCTAGGCAAAAAATGTTAAACTCAGTTTAATACGAGCTAACACATGGTAGTAGCATGTAAGGAATGAAATCAGTTCCGGTGGCAGATAAGGAACTTTAAAATTTTAATGGTTTGCAAGGCACCAAGCTATGTTCCAATGGCAAATAAGATATTACTTTTGCTGAAAACGGCAGCCCAGTGCACGTAGCTCCCTCTTGCGCAGGGTCTGACCATTTTGGGTCTTTTGTACGTAGCCTTTCCCTACATTTCTGCAAGAGGCTATCTCTAGGACTCCTTGAGCAAAAAGGCTTTAAATTTTAATTTCTTTAGGACAAATCACCGCTAGTTCCATTTTGATTTAATATCAAACTGTCACAGCTTTTGTACCTTTTTTTTTGCGGTTAAACAATTTTATGCAGAAGCATGTTGTTTTGACCTTCCCATGTCTAATGTGCTCGCAGATAAATATCTGTCATCTGATCCCAACAAGATGACTGATATGAGAGAAAATGGTTTTGATAACAATCACAATCTTTTTGGATACTCTGGAAATGATTTGTTGCCAGTTTCATGTACTTCTGATGAATCTCGTTTCATGAAACTGGAGGAGAATAATTCCAGGAAAACCGGAGGTCCTGTTGCTGCTCTCAAGGAACTTGTAAGAAGCTGCATGCTTGCATTATTTATTAATGTTTTGACATTGTTCTCTTTTATCAAGCTTTATGTATCCATATATCTATGAAATGCAATGCAGTGTACAGTCGAGGGATACAACTTAGTCTTCCAAGCTCGTCAATCTCCAGATGGCTCTGTTGGGAAAGAATCTTATGCCCAGGTAGAAATTGGTGGACAGATTTTTGGGAATGGAGTTGGGATGACATGGGAAGAGGCTAAGCTCCAGGTTTTACTCATCCTGAATCAATTTGTTTTCCTTTTTCAACTGTAGTATCCTCTGTTAATAAAATCCAGATTTGTGTTAAATTCAAATGGGCATGTGCCTTGGCATTCTACTACTTCAGGAATTATTCTATTTTCTTTCGTCTTGTTGGTTGTCTTTCAATCACCATAGATAACCGAATTACATGGCTGGTGTAGGCTGCTGATGAGGCTCTTGTAACTTTAAGATCCATGCTTGGCCAACTTGGTCAGAAACGGTCTGGTTCTCCAAGGTGATTATTTGTTGGCTTTTTTGTCCTCCATCTACAAGTATTTGCATTAATATATAAACTACCTTGGTTTGGTGAACCTGCTTATTAGGAGTATAGGGCTATCATAAAATGAACAGAATTGCTAGATGTCATAAATGGATAAGATGTAGTTTCTAAAATTTGCGAAATTCTGATCCACATCACCTCATGTTACATTGCTTCTACAGTTTTGCTATCTACCAATGGTGATATAATTTGATATGGAGGGAAAGACAGAGTTCATGACTTATGATAGTCTAGTAGATGCATTGGTTATAGATCATTACTGATCAGGCCTTAACGCCTTGTGACTAAAGTTGGTTTCTTGCTGGGCCAAATAGGATAGCAAGGCATGAACTCCAATTACCATTGTGATGTGTTTTTTTTCTGTAAGATTGTTTATATTATTTTCCTTGATAGATTCTGGTCTTCCTCTTATATTATGTGTGTAGTCAATCCTCTATCTTCCATTTCAGTATGATTTAAATGACTATTGTTGCAGCAGGTCGCTGGCACAGAATTTTAGTAAGCGCTTCAAGCCAGATTTTCCAAGGACTGTGCAAAGGATTCCTTATGGTACATACTCTAGAATCGAAGGTCATGTTCCTTGACGATAGTTTCACATCAATTGTGTGCCTGGACACTGGAGCGTTAAACTGGTTGAGATATGCCAGCTGTCCGCTCTTTGGAGAATCAATGCAAAATCATGGATACCTGGTATCTGCTGGACTTCTAAAGCTCTCTGTCTGCTCTGGTGAGGGACAGACATGGAGACACCAAGGAACTGTGAAGCATTCCGATGGGCGATGGCCACATCATGCAGGATTCTGGTCTGTGCTTCATCCTACTGTTACAGTTGGCGGACGTACTTGCACACATCCTCGTTGATCTGGAAATTTTCAGCTTGAATCAGTTGATACAGCTTCAGTTCAAATCAATGCAGCAAGGAGCAGGGCTGTTGGTCGCGGGCATTTTCTCCTTTCTGGTTCAAGTCAAAGCTGTACCTATGTACTCCTAGCTTCGGGTTCTAAGTGTAGCCAGGTTAATTTTAGCTTAGGTTAGCGTTTGATCAAGCAGTTGTTGTAGGTGTAGCCAATCTTAGTGCTTTAGTTTAACTGTAGCTCTAGTTCATTAGCTGGCGCGTGACACATTTATCTGTTATATCCTGTAGCAAATCTATGTAATATAGTCATGTTATCTACAATAGTTGAGTTCCCCCCTTATCTGTGCAACGAACGGAAGAGAAATGTTCAGTCTACATCAGGCCTCATCATACAACTACTAGGACAATGTTGACGGCCACTCAAGGCGGTAAGCAAGCCTCATTCCAGTTGAACCTCACAATTAGAAAATATAAATCGAAACGCCAAACTACGCCGACACCGCGTAACACGCACTGCCTCCTACGGAGTCCTACCGTGGAGCAACATTGCTGAACGCGAACGAGGTGGAGCTCGCGACTGCCGGCGGCCAACGCGCCTTCGGCGACGAACGCAACACCGGGCCCGTCGGCGGAGGTGTCGGTGCCGTACTCGGGCCGCAGTGCTCGGCGAAGATCGGCAGGTGCATCTCCAGCTCGTGCGGCGCGACGGACCGCGACAGCATGGCCACCACCTGGCGCATCGTGGGGCGGCTGCTCGGCGTCGCCTGCGTGCAGGCCAGCCCCACCCTGATGAACCGGAGCATCTCCTCCTCCGGGTAGCCCTCGATGCTCGCGTCCACGATGTCCAGCAGGCTGCCCTGCTGATGCAGCACCCACGCCTGCAACCACGCGAGAGATCTCTCGGAGCATCAGTCGCATGCTAGCTGAACGAACTAAGGCACGATCAGAAGCGAGAACGCCTGACCTCGCGCACTAGAAACTTGTCCGAACGGATGGTCTGCGAGATCCTTCTCCCGCTGATGATCTCGAGGAGCAGGACCCCAAAGCTATAGACGTCGGCCTTCTTGGTCAGTTGCCCGTGCACAAAATATTCAGGTGCCAAGTACCCGCTGCATGCATAGAGCCGAAGACTAGAGTCATTAACAATTACAAACTAACTCATCAGCGGCAACGGATCACAACGCGTTCACAGTTCAGCTTACGTTGTTCCTACCACACCTGTGCTGATGTGGGTAACATTGTCCGGGAACATCTTCGCCAGCCCAAAATCTCCGATCTTCGGCCTGTAATTCCCGTCAAGAAGAACGTTGCTAGCTTTGATGTCCCGGTGGACGATGTTCGGCTCGTGCTCCTCGTGAAGGTAGCTCAGCCCCTTGGCCGTGCCCACGCAGATATCCGACCTAGCCGTCCAACTCAGAGTCGTTTCCCCTTTCTCCAAACCTAAAGCTAACAAAGTACGCGTAAGACGAACAATGCGGTGCGGTTTCGAGTTTACCTGGGTGCAACCTAGAACTGATTCAGAGTTTCGCTTACCCTGCAATGCGTGATCAAGGCTGTTGTTCTCGAGGTACTCGTAGATCAGGATCCTCTTTCTCCTCTGGACGCAGCAGCCCAGCAACCTGACGAGGTTGGCGTGCTTGACTTCTGAGATGCTCTCGATCTCAGCTAAGAATTCCTTGATCCCTTGTTCGGATTCAGAGGACAGGACCTTTGCAGCAAATGCAGTACCGTCTCCCAAAACTCCCTGTGTCGATAGCCAGACAACTTCATGATCTGCTTCCAGTAAAGAAAGTACTTACATAGATAGCCTTAACTCATGTTGAATAGGAGTACCTTGTACACAGTGCCAAAGCCACCTCGCCCTAGTTTGTTGCGCTGATCGAAGTTGTTCGTCGCTGTCCGTATGTCCTTGTAGGAGAATATCCGGAGATTTTCCATGCTCAAAATACCTGTTCAGAAAATTTAGTTATTAGCTCGATTTGGGCGACCACTCGACGTGTCCTTCCTCGAGCATGCAAAATGCTCGAAAGACCATGATTCGGATCCTCGAGCGCAAGTTGCAAGAAGTTCTCCTGGCATGGAAACATAAAGGAACTCCGATCAAGAAGGCAGTGGAGAGTACCTGTCAAGTCTTGCTCAGATCCACAGAAGCATCTCCATATCGACGCCATCTTATGATAAGGTAGAAGCAGCTAGCACCAGGAAGGCCGGACTCTCAGTAGTAAACCCCGAGCGAACGAAGCCGGTAGGTGGGATAAACGGAATCGGAGGACTTCAGAGCGAGAGGATCAAGGAGCCGTCATGGTTGAGACTTCTTCATCAGAGCAGCCAGCCAGCGGAAGGAGCCGTGCAGGTGCAGCAGGCGAGAGGACTACTCCACCTGCTGCGTGCTTGGCCAGTAGCAGCCCGGGCCGGGGCCGGGCAAGGCTATCGCTGGTGAAGCGCCGATCCAAATTGAAGGCGGAGCGGACAAGCGGTGGGGTGCAATGAATGGTGAACCCTACCACCATCATCCTGACGGCACCCCGACGGCTTCAGTTGTTGCCCACCTGCGAACGACTCCGTACAGTACAGGAGTCACGTTGACTCGTCAGCTATCATCGTCGCCGAGCATCAGGTATTCAGGGCCCGGCATTATCGCCACGTTGTTGGTTTCCTGAGACTTGCTGCTGACCACGGGAATCGCCGTCGCGAGGCGATAGGACGTTCATGGCAACCAAGCCGTCAGCTGTCAGGATCGGAAACTACCGGCCGGTGAAGAATTGTTGGATCAATGGAATACGGATTCGTATCCGCAGGAATTGGGGTTGATTTCGACACATGTGATGTGATGTGAATACGTAGCACGGTGCTCGGCGTCTCTCCGTCAGGTACGAAACCAAAAAGGTACCGGCACGTACGTCAGCAATTCAGAACACTCCTTGATCAACGTTTTTGTTGGTGTACCAAGTACTCCTACCAAGAAGCTTCATTCGGCTACAGTGGAGAGAGAGAGAGGCGATAAGGAAGCAGTGCCATCCGCCAGTGGCTCCCGCGGTCCTCCTCGGCTCCGATGGCCTCCGGGTCATCTTGAGGCGGGCGAGACCGTGGAGGGGGCTGGCGGCAGGTGGTTTGGTCTCTGGTTTTTTAGTTAGATTTTTGGTCGTTTTTGGCGAAGCGATGGCGCTGGTGTGGATAAGAAATAAGTTCTTTCAAGCGCTTTCTCACTTCGTTGATGCTTCACTCCAGTGTCGGCGGCAAGCTCGTGGAGTGGGTGCTCGTGGAGTGGGTGCTCCTTTCTAGGAGTCGGCCTTCGACTTCTCATCAGTCCGATAGGGAGGTGGGTTTGTCGATCTTTTGCTTTGTGGGTACTGAGGCAGCTATGGGTTGTGCGACAGCTCGGAGAGAGGGTCGAGCTCGAGGTTCTCGCGGCGACACTCATCGTCGTTGACGAGTCTGGTTGCGTAGTCATTGGAGCTTGAGATACGGTCCCAGACGATGTGCGTTCAGCGTTGGCTTCATCTCGTTCATAAGGACAAGTGTCTTCTTCGGCTCTCTTCAAAGCTTTCTAGCGATGAAACTCCTTCAGCTCTCAGGACGGTGGACAAGTTTGGTGGCTCTACGTGGCGGCAGGAATTTGGTTGGTTTTCCTGGGCTTTGTAGGGTTTGGCTGTTCTTTGTATCCTTTCTAATCGTATCTGTATTCGTATGGTACTTTGTATTATTTCCTTAGCTATGAATGCAGATATGGTTTGATAAAAAAAAAACATTTTTGTTGGTGTGCATCTCTTTCAGGCCCGCACTGGTTTCTAGGCCCAATAGAACACTGCTTGTAGTCCAGCCCAATCTGACCAACTTTCTGATCTAGCCTTTCGATAAGATGGGCTGGGCCTCTTCTCGGCGTGAACGGGATTAATTAATGTAACTTTTAAAACGGTTCATTTTAGACAGCGGTTCCTTTGTTTAAAATTCACAAAAAAAATTAACATGCTCAAAAAATATGAAACTTTGCATAGACTTAAATCATTTTGCAAGGAACAACTTTTGTTTTAGGCCAATTTCAAAATCGAAACACATTTTATTTGAAAAATTCAGAATTAAAAATAACAATTTAAAAGCAAAATTTATCTAGAACTTTTAACCTTTTGATAAAATTTCACAAAATTTCTCTAAATTCATGTCTTTCTAAGTATATTTTATTTTATATACATTTTATTTGAAAACTTTTAGTGCTCACTTTTTAACTTGAATTCAAATTTCAAATTTGAGCTAAATTATTTGTTTCTTTTGAGCTCAAATTTTAATTTCTTTAATTTGAGCTCAAGTTTCATATTTGTTTGATTCATGTATTTATAAATATTTTCAAACAAGAATATGAGTTTATGCAAATTTGTAAAATTTTATCAAAAAAATTTAGAAGGTATAGATATTTTTTACTTTGAAATATTTATTTGTCTTTCTAAAATTTTAAACTAAAATCTATTCTAAATTTTAAATTAGGCCTAAAACAAAAGTTGTTCCTTGTGAAATGATTTATAACTATGCAAAGTTTCATATATTTTTGAGCATGTTAAGTATTTTTTTCTAATTTAAAATAAAGTGAGAACATGTCAGCTGCCACATCAGCAAAAGTTGTCACGTCACCGTCATCTTAGCGAAAACTGTTGTCTAAACTGCTCGAGGAGAAAAAATGAACAGTTTTCAAAGTTGAGAGAGTCTGAGTACCGGTTTTGTTGTTGAGAGAGGAAAAACAAACACTGTGTTGTGATAGTTGAGCGAGGTAAATAAGACTTTTTCCTTAATTAATTTATTAAAAAAGTAGAATTCCTCAGGTTAAGGTCTAACGTTCTTCGCACTCCAGCCTCCAGTGTGAACCTTCATTTGATCATTTGCCCTAAAGATCCGCCACTGCAGTGCCTTAAAATCCGTACCGAGCGCCCGTTTCGTCACCTTGCTCTCCTTCTGTATCCTAAAGGGTGCGCAGGCAAGCAGGCTGCAGGAGCTAGTGCACACGAAAGTGAACACGCCGCGCCTCCTTTTGAGCGCAGCCAGTCAAATTGCGCCGTCGACATGATGCCCCTGATCGGCCGGCGACCGCCAAAAGCAGCTGTTCCCGTTCGTCACCCGCCGCGCTCCCTTTTCCTCGCTTTCCTATCTAAAGAGAGCACGATTTGGGTCCCGTGTGACCGTGTCCCGAGTCCATCTACCCCGCGCGGCGCGACGCTCGCCCAGCTGCTGCGGAAACCCGTCAGAATTCACACGGAAACTCTCATCTCGGTTTCCCAGCTCTGGACGACTGGAAACGAGCGCAAGCACACGTACTTCCCGTTCGAACTGGAGTACTAGCATTATTCTGTTTCACGTGGACGAAGGGATCGGTCTCGAGCCGTCTGCGTGCCCGTACGTGCACGGCCCCCTCGACCTGTGTCGTCCGCGCTAAGAAATCTCGCCGGCATTTTCAGGGTTTAGCTTAACTGCTTAACCATACTCATCATCACAGGTTACACACGCGCCACGTCGCGTCCTTGATTCCGATCGAGTTTAATCAAAGGTGAGCTGCCGCGAACAACTCTTCCGCCCTTGCATTTACGGCTGGATCAATCAGTTGGTCCATCGCAAATCTAAGAAATAAGCACGGTAGGTGAGTTGACACTTGACGAGAGAGGCACTTGCAGAAGCTTAAAACTAATAGCTACCTTTGACAGCACGTTAAATCGGTGTACGCACTGTCTGCCGTGCATGCTGCGTAACTGACGAGTTCCCACTCTCTTGTCTTTTGCTTTTTAGTACAAAACTATATTTTTTTTATGAAATTATCATAAAACTATAGGTTTAAAAAGTTGTATCACAAAACTACATATTTTGTACAATTTTGTATCACAAAAATGCATAGATTTAAAGGGATGTATCACAAAAATACAAGTTTCGTTGCTATGAATCACAGAACTATAAGTTTAAAAAGTTAATTTATCACAAAACTACAAATTTAAACTTTGTAAAATCTATAGTTTTGTGATACTCAAACACTAAATCTGTATTTTTTATACAATTCTTAAATATAAAGGTTTTTTATAAAAAATGTGCAAAATCTATAGTTTTGTAATACACCATTTTAAATCTGTAGTTTCGTGATAATTTTATGAAAGAACATGTAGCTTTGTGAAATTTACTTTTTGCTTTTTTTAAACAATTGATGATCGTGGATGCATGCTACTACCGTGCTTGCACTCACATTGCAGGTAGGCAGGTTGCTGCCAACAACAGTGAAAGAATCACGGCGGCATTTCGGTTTTCTGAGATCTCGACCCCAATCGAAATCAACGGAGCGATAAAAACGCAATCCATTTCGTTTTTTAGTACGTTCCGGGTACAGCGTAGCCGCTAGCAGCTACTAGGTGCGCCGCTCGTGCTCTGCGGTTTTGCGCCCGCCTCACAGGCTCACGTCCCATTCGTCGCAAAGAGCACGTGAACACACCCCCGTGCCGTGACATCGACCCGCCGACGAAACCTCCCGCTCCAACGTTCTCGGCCGGCAGGCCGCGCCCCACCACGCCACCGACGCGAACGTCGCGACTCGCGACTCCCTCGCGCCCACCTACCCCCGTGCCGCGTTCCACATGTCATCGGGCGTCGGAAACAAACGGATCCGGAGCGCGGCAATAACGGTCAGGCGAGGCAACAGCGCCGGTACGGTCCCGCACGGCAGCCGCCAGCCTCGGCGATCGGTCACGTCCGCGCGCACATGGGGAGCGCGGCAACGGGACACCAACGAGGCAGGGGCCCGAGGGGAAGGACAACACATTGTGATCCCAGTGGAGTGTGGGCCTGCACGGTCGAGCGTGCTTTCCCGTCGCTGCTTGCCTCACTCAGATTTGGGGCGTTCCGTCGGTCGGGCCTACGGTTTCGTTCCGGAATCTGGATCCAGGCATGGTAGCCCCGCCTGCCGCGCGTTCGTTCACAGCTCGATCGGAAGCATTGACGGCTTCACATGCATCTGTGAGTTAATCTTGATGAGGTCCACACCTATGTGAGCTGCGGACTTTCAATAGGCGATTTAGAGCTCTGTAGCAGTGTTAGGTTGTACTCCACCTTTTATTTTCGGAGAACTGGCACGACGTTTAAGTTTGAGTGATGTCGAACTTGTGCGGTAGTTCATTTTATAACCCCAGACCATTCGATTTTTCGAAGAGTGGAGTATGGACGAACGTTGGGCGTGTCCGGATATGCCATCACTGGCGAAGCCACGTTGATCCTCCCGAGTGCACTGGCACCAGGGTAGGAAAAAAAATTCCCTTAAGTTGTTTATTTTGACAAGCTAAAATGAGTAACTTTTTTGCAAATTATACTGTTGTGCACCACCAACAATTTATTGTTAGCTTCGCCACTATATGCCATCATGTTATATTTGTTTGTCTCGAGAAAGAAGGGTCTGCTGTCATGGAAGCGAATGATTCAGATCTTGGCTGATTATGAAGGTTTACGAGGAAAACATGATAATGCCAGATTGTCAGGCGTGGTAATATAATATGAGTAGCACATATGTTCTAGTAGCGACGCTATTCACTACGATTAGTCAGTAAAATAGTTTTGTTCGATTAACATATTCGACGCATGGTTATGGCACAAGCAAGATTTGTGTACACAGAAGAATAGTTTTCGTGTAGCACTGTTTTTGTATTCTTCAGCAAACAAATTGGCCCTAAAGCATATGGTTTCACAGATACAGTGGAGATGTAAAGTATGCGTAGTAGTATAGTCCGGACGTCACATATGTCCACCAGTAAGCAAAAGAAAAGGCCTCCATTGTAGCAGCAACAGAACACGGACGCGCTAGCATTCACGCATCGGGTAAATCTGAAAACTTTCCATTGTTTTTCTTCCACACTGGCCCTTGTCCACATTATAAACCCATGCCATCACCACCACGACGCCGTAGCGCCATCTACTCGTGCATCCCCATTGTCCCTTCCGCGCCATTTGCGCAGAGCGCGGCTCCGAGCCAAGTGCCGTGCGCATCGGGGACTGGGGCTTCTCGAAGCCTTAAAAGCGACCCGAGGCTCAGAGAAGTACCACCACTGCCTGCATTCCGATCCTCCTCAAGACAGCATTGCAGTCCCGGCCAGCTGCCCAGGCTCTTCGCGCGCAGACCATGGCCGCCAACTCGAGCTGCTCTGCTGCCGCCTCCGTCCACGCCGCGCTCGTGGCTTCGCTCGTTGCCTGTGCTGCTCTCTGCTTCGGCTCTACGGAGGCGGGGGCAGCGCACAGGGTCGTCGACCCCGAGTGGCACCCGGCCACGGCCACCTGGTACGGGAGCGCCGAGGGCGACGGCAGCGACGGTAAGACCCTCCAAGCTCAGTTCTCGCGCTCGTTCCACATGGAGGAATGTATGTCCGATGATACATTGATATACTCTACAAATACTCAACAATGGCAACTGCATTGCACCTTTACCGCATCAAACTTCAATTCCAAGTTCGGTTTTAGGGTCGGCATAGTATGTCTACTGTTTTTCATTTAAGAGAAATAGTTTTGTTCGTGGCTCAGTTTTGCCTGGCTCTCGACCACGGCATTGCTCGAGGTTTGGACGATTCAGAGTTTTGGGTGGAGTTGCGGGCTTGCGGTAGGCCCAACGAGTAGACTCCAGTACATGTGCCGAGGCACGAGCGTGGAGCCACGGCCGCGCTCCACACTGTCGGGTCCTTTAACTCGCCGCTTTTACTCGAAACACATAGCCATACCGAGAGTAACCACCGACACTCCAGTATCCATTTCCCGGCTGAGAAGAAGTAACTAGCAAGTCAAAAATTGCCGCTTGCGCAGTGGTCGATGTCGAGACTTCTGCAATGCAGAATTGCAGAGTGCCGATGACCAAGTCAACTAGTAGCTCGTGGAACAGCAGTCAAAACGTTTTTTTCCCTATATTTTGGCAGCAAGTGTACTTAACTCATCCTCCCGAACAGAACTGCTCATCCTGTCCACACTAGAGCCGTTGCATTTCCATAGGAGCAGTACGTCCCCAAGTAATGCTGTGTCGTTTGACACGTGCATGCCTTCCATTTTTACCCTGCACGATCGTACTACAAGTTTATTTTCTTTTACTTGCACAGACACGTGAATTATTGGCGTACTAGTAATCTGTAAGGCTCTTTGACGCAGGCGGGGCGTGCGGGTACGGGACGCTGGTAGACGTGGTGCCGATGAAGGCGCGCGTGGGCGCGGTGAGCCCGGTGCTGTTCAAGAGCGGCGAGGGCTGCGGCGCCTGCTACAAGGTCCGGTGCCTCGACTCCAGCATCTGCTCCCGCCGCGCCGTCACGGTCATCGTCACAGACGAGTGTCCCGGCGGGCTCTGCTCCGGCGGCCGCACGCACTTCGACCTCAGCGGCGCCGCGTTCGGACGGCTGGCTATTGCCGGCTCCGGCGGCCAGCTGCGCAACCGGGGCGAGATTAACGTCGTGTTCCGTAGGTGAGCGTGGAGTACATGCATGTTTTTGTTGTTGCTAGTACTACTAATACCTTGCATGTGACGTTACCGAAGGACGCCGCCACGTACATGAACTCTGTCAAAAACGAGTTGTTCTGCCTGGCCGGCAGTGGTACCAGGAAGAGTAGACAGAAAGGTTAAAATTGTTCCGCTGTCAGATCTGACCGGGCGCCGAGAGGACCATGAGGCTCGTACGCATGCCTCTCTGCAGCCTGGCTGGTTGCAAGCAGTAGTTGGATCTTGGACGGTCGATGCATGGCCATGCATCCCCAATTTACCGAACTGTTTGAACATAGTGGGCGCGCCAAGAACAAATCAATGCGCGACAGAGTTCCCCACTCCCTTGCCCGTCGACTCTGTGATCGATCGGCTCATTACAACGAACAAGTACCGCACAGTACATTTTACAGTGAGCAGCCGGTGTTGCTTGCGTTTGAAGCAGGAGTAACAGAGATCGCTGAAACCATCATCTTTATGCCTCCTTTGAAATGAATGCAGGAATTTTACAAAAATCTGATAAAAATTTCATATGAATCAATTTAATTTCAAATAAAACGAAAAAAACAGAAAAAAATTTCGCGTTGTAAAGGAGGCCTTAGCGCCTTGTTTCTGACAAACGGGATCTATTTAACGTTTGCAGGACGGCGTGCAAGTACCGGGGCAAGAGCATCGCCTTCCACGTGAACGAAGGATCGACCAGCTTCTGGCTCTCGCTCCTCGTCGAGTTCGAGGACGGCGACGGCGACCTCGGATCCATGCAGCTCAAGCAGGTAGTAAGAAATCTCTGTACCTCTGTTAGCGTCCTCATAACTGGCGGAGAAGAGAGGTTTCCTCGCGTAGGAACAAACAGCCGGTAGAGGTGTCTGTAGGCAAATGCTAGCGCATGTGGGTGGATCGCCCCTTTTCACATGTCGCTAGGGACATGGGCGATGGTTTTCTGGAGCACGCTGCACGGGGGATAGATCATAGATGGACCAGCAGCATGGGGCGCAACTAGGCTTCTGTATGTTTCCCTTTTGTGTCCTGCTAGTCGCAACTTTTACGCTGCTATGTCCACCACTGCTGGGAGAATAATTTTTGAGGGTCCTATAGCTAGAATCGCATGCATGTTCGGTTGGCTAAAATGGCAGCGCTTAATACTACAGCTGCTATAAGCTCTGTTTGACACAGTTTATTTTTAGCTTATTAATAGAAATAAGCAAAAATTATGTCAAACAGCAAATTTATTTTACAGCTTATTAGTTCAGCTGCTTTTAAGAATGAACTAAATAACAGTTTATTTTTTAGCTGCTTTTTTGAAAAAATAAACTGCTTTTTATTAAATTTCAACTGTGTCCAGGGCCATAGTAAAGAAATTCAACTGCTGTGAGTATAGTTCCTAGTAGTAGTCAGCAGTCACCGCTCACAAGCCAAGATTAGAGGGCAAAGTATAGTTTCGGCCATATATCTTGACAACACAATTCTCATGCAAGCTCTGAAAATTTGTCAGTTTGAACTGTAACTTTTAACTGGCACCGTAAGTTTTTTCTTTTTATCTTCTTTTGACATCCTTGCCACCATTCGTTGGACGCAGGCAAACTCAGCTCATTGGCAGGAGATGCAGCACATCTGGGGTGCCACATGGAGCCTTACCCCAGGGCCACTGGTCGGTCCCTTCTCCGTGAGGCTGACGACACTGACCTCTAAGCAGACCCTCACGGCCCAGGACGTCATCCCCAAAAACTGGACCCCCAAGGCCACCTACACCTCGCGCCTCAACTTCGCCCTGTAGAGTTGGGCTCACCGCTGAAGGGCCTAACCCTAGGCCCATTCGTCGTCTGTTTCGTGCGTATAACTGTGTTGTGAGAATTGAGATAGTAGTGTGTGTGATGGTATTTGGGCCCGTTAATTAGGCCGAGGTAGCCCTCTCCTAAACGGAGAGAGAGCGTGGTTTGGTTGGTGTCGGCCGCATGCTTCCTGGAGTCTGGAATTGATGGGGACTCCGGTGAAGAGCGGCCATGTAGAACCTGAAGGTGCTGGCCTTCATGGTCTGCAGTCTTCTAGTCTGCACTTATTTCTGTTTTTTTTGTTTCATTTAAGATATTGACACTTGTTTGGGTTGTGACTGGTGTAATGCCAGTTATGAAGTTGTATTGTTCGTTCGAGTATTATCTATGTACACGTTTGTAACTCTAATGAAATGAAGGCATATATATGTATTGCTGTTCCAGATAACCCAGAATGAGGTTCTCTCTCTCTCTCTCTCTCTCTCTCTCTCTCTCTCTCTCTCTCTCTCTCTCTCTCTCTATCGTGAGAGCCAGCCTTTTCTTTCAGAGGCATGCTTGTTGGTCGCTGTTACATGGAACGCACCATCCGCTAGTGTTAGGAAATGTGAGCAGCGTGCAGCTAGAGACAGCAGACTCAGCAATTCATGATGGAGCACAAGGAAGGCACTTGATGTTCCTCACCTGAGAACCGATGAACGAACGCATCAGTACCACTGGCTCGCATCAGTCGCAGCAATTTACGGTGCCAGATTCCGTAGGAGTAACTTTTACTCCTAAATGACGGTCGCGATCACGCCCAGATATGTATACAGCACTGATTGCTTCAATGCGTTATGCATATGACGGGACGGCCCCATTTCGTATCTTCAGTTCATACTACTTAGATGAGCTGAAATCAAGAGTTTGGATTCAGCATCAAACGATCAGAGACATGGCATTTATGTAGCCGATTTCAGCATCTGAAAACATAATCAAGCATTGCCCCTGGAAACGGATGGCCAAGATTTTTGTAAGAGTTCCAGCGAAAACTGCAGATGATCTCGCATTTGCGCAATCAGGGCACAAAACTACCACGTACGAAATCACAAAAGTGCTTTTTTACATTGATCTGACCCTTTTATTTTCCTGAGGAAACTTATCAAGGACTAAAACTACACACCATGTTTGTCTTAAATCTTGATGCACTTGCAGCAAACTTCTTGGGTGCCGTTTGAATCCAATGGGATTTCAAGAATCCAAATAAAAATTATCCAATGCGAATCCAAACAGATGAGTTTTTAAAAGATTATAAAATTCTATAGAATCTCATGGACCTAGGATTATTCGAAATTCTCTAATACAACCGATAAAATCTCAACATCCAAACGGTTGAGATTCTAAAATCCGGATTGTAGAATCTAGGCTGTGTTTGAATCCTAGAATTCAGATTTTGGATTCTTGGATTCTAAAATCTGAATTTTAAAATTCTAAAATCTCTACCGTTTGGTTCATGAGATTTTAGCTGGATTTTTGAATTCTATAATTCAAATTTTAAAAATTTAAAATCTTAATTGTTTGGATTACGTGATTTTATCATTTTAGGTATATTAATTTATATTATGATATAAAATTTTGAGTAAAATTTAAATCCATAAAATTTTATAGGATTTTATAATCTTGAAATACTATCAAATTTTTTTATTCGGATTCTTAGAATCCAACTGGATTCAAACGGGACCCTAATAATCCACAATCCGGATTGTTGGATTCAAACAAGGCCTTTTATGCAAATGTAGCACATCTTCCCTTGAAATAATCCAGCGTCAACGCTGAAGGACACAGCCTAGGGCCTGTTTGAATCTTAGAATCAGTTTGGATTCTTGATTCTAAAATTTGAATTTTGGGATTCTAAAATCTCTACCGTTTGGTTCATGAATTTTTAACTGGATTCTTAAATTCTATAATTCAAATTTTAAAAATTCAAAATCTTAATTGTTTAGATTACGTGATTTTATCATTTTAGGTATATTAATTTGTATTATGATATAAAATTTTGAGTAAAATTTAAATCTATAAAAAATTATAAAAATTCTTAAAAACTCACTTGAAACATTATCCCATTTTTTTTAATCCGAATTCTTAGAATTCAACTGGATTCAAACGGGACCTGGCACAAAGGCGCAAAGCAAACTGGGAGGAGCAGTCATGCCTCATGAGCAGCAGTTAGCAAAGACAGTTACGCCATGAAAAGCATCAGAAAGAACTGGGCCCCATCAGTAACTGGAATTACGGTACGTAGATCTGGTTCGTGGACCACCAACCGCGTCAACTCCCGCAAAGCGGCAAAAGAGTTTAGACGAGTGCGTCGCAGTCTAATCATTCGTAGAGCTCGACCACCACCAGTTCTTCCCCGTTTCATGCTCACGAGGAGTGTCCCACCTCCACTTGGGCCCCATTCCCCGGTTCTCCCCCTTTAAAATCCCGAGGCGGCGAGGGGCATCGGCGCGGGCAGCGGGCGGGTGGGAGGCGGAGCGACCAGTTGAGCGGTCGGGTCCGCCGAGGAACCATCTCCACCAAGCCGTAAGCTCCTTTCCCTCCACCCCCTTCCAGAACCTTCTAGAATGTACTCGAACACGCTGCGGGCTTCGTCGTGGGGTGTGCTCGGTTAATCTGGGATGCTCTGATTGCCTCGCCGTGAGGAGGTAACATCAATGCCTGGGTTGGTTCGGTGGTGGCGGCGCTCCGCTCCCGAATCCCCGATCGACGAGGGGTTCGCGTGGGTGGTGAATGGCTGCGCTGCTGCGCGATCCTCCGATTTTCCTTAGGCCGTGCTTGATTTCAATTTGGGTGCTCGCGTCGTGTGTTCGTCCGCGGCTGTTTGGTTCGCCATTGAGGGGTTTTGGTGTGGGTTTTCAGATTAGGTGGTTGTGGTACAAATCCTCCAGAGGTTTCCGTTCTCCCTAATCACATTTCTCTGGTTAAGCAGGCCGATTTGTGGCAATGCTGTTGCTGTTTGCTACGATTCGGTCCGCTTGATCTGTTGTTCGATTCGATGCTTTGGTGTCGTTCCGAAACTGGAACTGGGAGGTGGGAGCCGGTTCGGCTCGTGGGGAGATACGTAGTTTCATTAGTTCGTGTTTATTCCTTCCCACTGTTCCTTCGAGCAGGGCGAACAAACGCGTGACGGAAACTGTGGTTCATATGCCGTCGGTGGTTGTTCTATCCATGAACCCACCAGGGTGTGTGTGGGGTTTGGGCGGAGGATGACATGTGGGCACTTATATAATAGGGGGGGGGGGGGGGGGGGGGCGGGGGGGCGCACCTGGCAGGGGCCTCGTTGGTCCAGGAGGTGACATCCCTTGTTTGTCGTGGTCACCATGTCTCCCATTTTGCCGTGTCAATAGAAGATGGACGCTGTCTGCCGTGTTTCTTTTTTGTGTGTGTGTGTATTGGGGGGGGGGGGGGGGGGGGGGTTGTCAATCAATTCGTTTTTCAAAGGGCAGCCTGGTGGTGCACGTAGCTCCCGTTTGCGTTGGGTCCGGAGAAGGGTCTGACTATTTGGGTCTTTTGTTTTGCTAGTATTTCTGCAAAAGGTTGTTTCTGAGATTCGAATCCGTGACCTCATTATTTTTATTTTTGAATCAATTCGGGGGAGAGAACATCTCCACCTATTTCATTGCATTATTTTGAGTAGCAAATTGCCTCTCAAGATTTCCAAGGATACAAAATCATGCCCGAGGGCAAAAAGTAGGGAAGAGAACAACATTACAACACACCTCACCAACACAGCCATAATGTCACAATGCAACAGCTTTAGTTTTTTTTTTGAAAAAAAGAAAAACCCTGGTATAATTGTGAGCCTCCATATGTTCCATTCTAAATGCTCTGATTGTGTCAGGTTTCTTGATGACTAAAAATTGCTGCTCTGAAATCATGTTAACAGGAAACTTAGTTTATTCACACAATTTTTTTGAGACAATAAGAGTTTATTTGATATCCTTAATTTATTCAGAGAAGGGCCTTCTCTATCATTCCTTTTTTCAAAAAAAATAAAATAAATTAAGCAGCACCCTTGTAAGAATGGGACAGCATTTCAGACATCATTAGCCATTTACTGGTGAGCTTACTTGTTTATTGAAGCTGTCTTCTCTGCTTTCGCAATTGGGTCATCTTTGCTCAAGTTTCTATTAGTTTCCTGTACTGATAATCCAAGTGCTACATTTTTTCTCTACTTTATTATCTATCTCATTATGTGGTAAAGACTTAATTTTCTTTGTTGAGCAGGTTTAAACAATTCATAAGAGCCTCGCTTTTAGGAGGTTCCTCACCATGGATCTATCCTGCCCACTGACTTCATCCAGTGACGATGAAACCAGGGCACTTAATGCCCTGCTTGATGCTTTTAGCTGTTCCTTTTCACTTGATGTCATAGCTGATGCATATGTAACAGCAAAGGGTGATGTCAACAAAGCTGGAGGTTTCTTAACTGAGCTTCAACTTTCGATGCCACACATCAGTGATGTTGAACAAAGCTCTGATACTAGCCTTTCCCAGAGTGACAAGGCAGTTGAAGAAAACTACTCAGAGAACTCAAACCAATCAAGAGCTCTTCCCCAGCCTGAAAAGACAGTTGAAGAAAATCACACGGAGAATTCAGTTCAAACAAGAATACTTGAAAAGTTGCAAAGTTCTAGCGCTTCATTTGGTTCTGTGTCCAGCATGTTGGGAAAAGAATCTGCCAGGGCTACATCGACTGCAAATAGAGCACCAGAAAAGGAAAAACCTTTAAAAGTTGCACTTCCACTGTACATGCGAGATGATTGTAATGTAAAATATGATGAATCTGATTCTGCACCAAAGAGAGAGACCTTGAATAACAGGGATGTCGAGGAGCTTCTGTTTTGCATGCTCGGTGAAGGATTTAAGCTCAGTATGGAAGTGATTTGTGAAGTTCTAGGTTAGCATTTGTCTTCTATCAAACCCCTTTTTTTGCACACTTACATTGTTTCAAGACATGTTTTAACTATTCTAGACTCCATTTACAGGTAGCTGTGGATATGACATTAAGAAGGTACTAGTTCTGTTGCTCCAGTACTATAAATGCATTGAAATGGTTTAGCATTGAGGCTTTATAGTTTAGCACATACTTTCATTGTATTTGATTCTTGGTCTACTAATAAATCTATGCTATTGTATTCAGAGCATGGAAGAACTGATGTCATTTTCGGGAAGAGATCTAGACAAAAAGGCAGAAAATGAACATAACATGATACAAGTAAAAGACTTCTAGCCTCTTTCATCTGTATGTTCTGAAATATGTTTGTGTCTGCACAACTTGTTAACTACTATGTGCTCTTCAATCTTCATTTGAATCCTCCTAAGGATGTTGGCTGTGGATTTCTGTCATTTTGCTAGGAATTAATGGCAGCCCATATTTTGGGCTGATATAATTGCAATGAAATTTCCACTTTTGCTTCTATATTCTGTAATCTGTGTTTGATCTTTAGCATATATCTTTTGGGCAGACCTTTCTAGTTTGGTATAGAATCTGATTCATTTTGTCGGTTAAGAATTTTGTTCTTTTTAATTAACGTAGTTAAGATCTTGGTTTTAACATAGTTAAGATCTTAGTTTCAGGGATTATCTCTTTGCCTATCCAACTATTGGCTGAAGTTACGAATGCAATTCCTGCTTCTCTTGTTTATCTGGAAGGTCCTTCTGGACATGTTCACTTTTTTCATTTGGTATAAATAATTTAATACTGCATCTCTACTGATGTTTGCAGGATGTGGCAGTAAAACATTCGTCTTCTAAGGGAAGCTGCCTAGACTCACAGTCCACCAGGTTCCACTTAGCCTCTTCGGTGTTCAGCTTTTCCCTTTCCATTATGAGGGTGACATTCATTTGCCCTTGCCCCTGTAATACTTTTTTTTTTTTGTATGGATAATAGTACCCGTTCTTCAAAAGAGAAGCTTAGCTCAAGATCACAGATTTCTCCTGGAGAATTGATAGAAGCAATCTTCACCGTACCCGGAAGAGTGGAGGAGGAGCCAAAAGTAAGGCGTTATGAGTTGGGTGCAAATCGAAGCAGAGTCCCATATCAGAAACCAGTCTTGAAACCTCTTGAGGATGTTTCATCATGTTCCACTGATCTTCCGGTCAATATCATCTTAAACAATAATAAAGGTATAATAGTGCTTTGTTTATTTCCTATAGGTTGAGTATGCATTTTTAGAACAGAATCTAAGTTTGTCTGTTGCCATATTTTGCATTTAATTTTTTGTATCTCCTTATTCAGTTTTAAGCCTGTGGAACATTTCTATTGAGGCTTTAAAGAGCTACCATATAAAATCACTAAAGCAAAAACATTAACCATCCAGAATTACAACCTTACACTGCTTGAAATATTATGCTGTTGCATAAAGGGAAGGCAACATCAGTACCTTCTCGTTCATTTTCTGATTCTCTTCACAAATCCTATTCTCTGACTGTGCTTGGCAGACAAAGGTGAAGCTATCTTCCATTTCTTGTTAAAATCTAGTTTTCCTGTTGCATTAATATCTTGCTGTCTGAAGTATCTACTGCAAGGTGCACTGTCTGCACTGTACAGATTTTGCAGCTTAACCGCTTTGACCTATGTTATGAACAGCTATGGGATATGTATACTGCCTATTTTTTCTCCTGTAGTGGTCAAATCAACAAATGTTGTAAACTATCCCAAAGGATATTAAAGAGTTTGTGTTCACTGCAGTAAACATGAGTTCAAGTCAGAACACGAAATTCAGACAATTGTGTTAACTTGCTAATAACTTTTGTCAAAACATTTTCCATGAGATAAAGCCTATATTCATACTCTATCATAGTGAACTTTGTATTAGAAGCATTGTTCTATATCTTATTTAATTATTTGTAAAACTTATTTTGAGTGGTTTGGATTCATATATAGAATCAGCAGTGGATGAGGAGGATTACCAGAACTACCGCAGGGCTACTAAGCAGCATTGGGATGTGATGAAGCAGTACTACGAAAAGGTTATAGGCCAACATTTTGGTGATGAAATTCATAGTTTCTTAGAACGCCAGTGACATTCATTGTTTATTTACCCTGAAGTTGTTACGATATTTGTTTATTGTTGATGCTATCTTTTGCTAAAATTGCAGGCTATTGGTGCTTTTTTACTTGAAGTAGATGTGATTTTCTTTATGGCTGATACTATCTTTTGCTAAAAATGCAGGCTGTTGATGCTTTTAGGGAGGGTAACCAGAAAGAAGTCGATTATCTTATACAAGAAGTAAGAATAAAAAAAATTCTATTCTTTTGATGCTTTTAGGGAGGGTAACCAGAAAGAAGTCGATTATCTTATACAAGAAGTAAGAATAAAAAAATTCTATTCTTTTCCTTTTGGAGAGAAGGGAATGAATAGTGAATACATTCTTAATTACTTTTGGGCTACGTTGAGTCACTAGCTACCACATGTAACTATTGAAGATTTGAGTGCCTGCCTTTGATCTACAGTAGGTTGTTACAAAAAAGGAATGGCATTGCTTGGGTCAAACTTTTTTCTACATAAATATTTCGGAATTTTCATCTGCTAGTTTGATTATTATGGCTACTTATGAAACTGGGAACACGTAACTTTGAGTAAAATATAAACTAAACATGTTTGTTGAAAATCAAGGGCAAGAAATGCTATAGGATGGCTCGACATGCTGATGAAAAATCCGCAGAGGAGATTATCAAGTCCAAGTAAGCATACTAATTTATTTTGTGTGAGCTGTAGTTTTTGACTATTATGCTATATTTTTGAAACCTTGGAATGTGAACACATGGTATCATTATTGGCTTATGGCAGAATAACAGAGTCAAGAAATGAACTCTCTCTTGATCTGCGCTCACAAGATGCAGCAAATGTGCCTAATCTTTTGAGACTTCATCTTAAACAGTTGGCAAACATTCCATGTAAGATCAGTACATGACTCTTTGAGTTTATTGATTTCAGTTGTTGGGAGTTAGGAGTACTGATTTACTTGATGTTTCTTTTTTGCAGCCTTTGAGTACATAATGGTTATTATTGGTGTTGATGATGGCAGTTTCAGGATGGGGCAAAAAAGGAGAAAGGTGTGGTTTTATTGGATATTTGCAGCTTATTAGATTCTGAATTTTGTGCTCTACGCCTATACTCCCTCCGTTAAATTGATGTCGCCGTTGACTTTTACAATCAACTTTGACCATTTGTTTTATTCAAAAAATTTGCTCAAATGTATAAAATTTTAAGTTCTGATTCAAATAACTTTAATGATAAATCAAATTATATCAAAATATATGAAATTTATCAAATTTTTTTGAATAAAACGAATGGTCAACGTTGAATTTAAAAGTCAACAGCGACATCAATTAAAAAACAGAAGGAGTACCTGTTAGTGGCATGCATGTTTCAAAAGTCAATCCTTGGGCTCACTAATAAAGGGCAGTTCAGTGCACAAAGCACCCACTTGAGCAGGGCCATGGAAGGGCCTGACCACTTAGGGTCCCTTTTGCACGGCCTTTCCCTGTAGAAATTGTTTACTTGGGCTCAGTATTAATTAAAAATCAATAGGCTAGTACTAATCATCTATTTTCATTATTTCATTTTGTTCTGCTATGTACTCCTGCCATTCTTTTGCGTTATGTTATTCGTTTGCTCAATGGTGAGCTAACCAACGCCAGCAATAAGAGGAGAGTACTATCTTAGTACCAACTTATTCATTTCAATACCCTTACCCACCTAGCTAAGTATGACAAAAAATAAGTGCTCTAAAATATACAAAAATATGGTTTATGTGTTGATATCTGCTTATCACAATGATTTGTGATTTGTGGACCTGCCTTCTCCGCTGTGGCCTTCTATTAAGGAGATAAGATATATTTTTTTTTTAAATAAGGGAAGAAGGTCCCAGCCTCTATCTCCGCTGTGGTCTGCTATACAGTATGTCGCATCAGATGACTGTTTTTTTTTTTTTTGAGTCCCTCAGTTGACTGTTTTTTATTACTAGCAGGTAATGAAGTATCTGGAGAAGAATTCAATCGAGTGGACCGAAAATGAACCCAACTCCGGGAACATCCTCATCCGGATTAATCAGGGGCAAGATCGGCAGGCATAGGATGGTGTACAAAGGTGCTGTGGCACAAACTGACGGAAGATGACATAGTTGCTACATCACGAACTGCCGTTTTGAATCTGGGTGCATTTGACGGGCACACCGCATTAACTCAATGGCTGATCACAAAGGCGAACAGGATTAGATCAGGAAAATGAGTTGCATAACAGTTAGAAACCGAAACGTTGTTCTATCGCGCTAACATCAGTAGCTTACTCGTGTCGGTGCACGAACATGTGGAAAAATATTTTTTGTGCCATTGCAGGAGGTAGATTTGCAGTTCTGATTTCGGAAACCTCCTGTTTGACTTCTTGGAGGCTCTGGGCGGTCGATTTCATGGGAATGCTTTCATAATTTCATGATTTAAAGAAAAAATAATACACATTCTTACTTCTTATCAAGGTACTTTGTTTTCCAAGAAACATTGTTCTCTGTATACTTACCTCCGTTCTAAAATACTCTAAAATATAGTATTTTTAAGTTTGGATAATGTCAAATTTTTTTAACTTTTACCAATAATATATAAAAAATTACATAATTTTTAATATAAAAATATAATTTTTATGAAATTTTATTTGATGATGAATCTAACTTTTTTTATATAATAAAATATTATTAATTATATATTATTAGTGATAAGTTATAAATATTTGACTTTAATTAAATTTAAAAATGTTTATATTTTAAAACGGAGGGAGTACAAATTAGGTGACACACTCTTGTCCTATATTTTCCACATCTAATTTTTATGCTCGTAAGATTTTTATGCCCGTAGCAACGCTGGAAAGCACATATACTCATCGAGTTAAGAATTAAGATGTAGAGATTTGCACACAGCCGGAGCCCGGAGCATGGCATCTCGTTCTTCAGAACCAGAGCAAGCACAGCACGACAAACACGAAAAGGAAGAACCATATCTGATGCAGAGACCTCTCCAGCTCCATATGCCGCCGCCTCTGACTCGGAGTAAGGTGGTAAGGGCTCGGGAAATACATGCTCGGTGGTTGATCCTGACCACGGGGCACCCATGGCAGCACCGCCATCGCCATCCCTCCGAGTAACCCTCCGGTCGTCGAGTACATCATTCCGCGGTTCGCGAACGGTGGCGGAGGGAAGAGAACGTTGAATGGTGCAGCATCGGCGTGGTGGCGCGCCTGCCGCGGTCTCCGTGCTGTCCGGTCAGTTTGCACATCCCGGTGGTGGTGGCCGTCGCTCGCCTGAGCGCCCTGTCGCACGGCCGGCCGGCGCGGGATGCTGGCCAGGGCGCGCGGCGGCTTCGTGCGTCTGGAGCTGCTGCCGCGGCCGTATAGAGGCACGAGCGCGTCCGGCGACACCGCAGCCTTACATACGGGGCAACACGGCCGCCTCGCCAAGACCCTGGACCCCGCGTCGGCTTCCGCTTCCGGGCTCAACCACTCGTAGATACAGGGCCAGCAGTATAGGTGGCCACAGAGCGTGACCACCGGGTCGGCGGCGGAGTCGAGGCAGATGTTGCAGTCGAAGCAGCCGCTGCCGCCTGGCTCCGTCGCTGACGCGTCCCCGCTGATGATCCTCTTCGCCGGTTCGCTGCCGGCATCCGCAGGCAGCTCACGGGCCCCGGCCGTGCCGCTCCGGCGCGTATGATCCATAGGCTTCATGCACTCTCTCAACAAGCAGTACTACGCTTTATCAGTCATTCGCAGCACTGCAAAACAACAGAGGGTCAAGAGTCAAGACATCCACCAGTGGTCAGTGGAAAAATAGAGCAACACCAACAGCAGGGAGGAATATCCCGTCGTCGCACCAATCAAAACTTCGAAAATCTTGTGGGTGAGATGACTAGCCAGACGAGCAAGACAAGGAGAAGAATACAGCAGGCCACGTAACTGCACATCTGTGGCTTTAACGTACAAGATCATGTGCAGATATACAATGCGCTGTGGTGTGGGGTTGCCACAGAAAGGATGACGAATGCATGAACCTACAGGAAGCGTAGCTACGAATCTGATGGGTCCAGAAACTTTCAGGCTCAGATGTTGTTCAGTAGTCTATCCAAGAGTTCCCTAATAAAGAATTTAGGACACTAATCCAGAACGACGACTACGGCTCCAGGCCAAAAGGCTGATGATGATCTGACAGAATACATTTGTGTGCCGTGCTCTTTCCTCGTCTGCGCAATGGAGTGATTTAGTACATCTTGTTTCTGATTGATGCTTACCGTTCGTTAATTTAACAGCATGGTCAGGCTTGAATTGGACAATGCTGCATGAATAATGTCACTTGGACAATGACAGGTTCATCTTCTTGTTTCTGTCAAGGAAAAAAGAAAAGACCAGTGGCATAAAGCTGACCAGTGACCACACACTACGAACTACCGGAAGGAAAATATGGATCTTGCTTGCACCAGTTATCTAATCTTCAGCCTGGTCTTGGTCAATCCACTATGTCTAAAGGCTAATATTTGAGAAACAAAGACAAGGTAGGGTACTGATAGGCAAGAAAAAAAAATGGTGAAATAACTTAGTGTACTCCTAGAAAGCTAGTTATTCAACGGGGATAAGCACACAATGGACTCGTTTTTAATCATATCTACTAATAGGAGGGACAGTGACAAGAAGTCGAAGATAATGGTTCCAGATTGAGATAAGATTGGGAAACAACGAATGATTTGCAACAACTCTGAAGAAACTTTCTTAAATCGCGCGAGGATACATGCTCACAGACCATATGCGGCGGACAAAAAACAGTGTGATAGGATCGGGAAACAATGAATAATTTGGCCAACAGCTTTGATGGTTCTTTTGTATGAAATGGTAGTGGCTCCATCCCTACAGATCAAAGATGCCGACAAAGGAGTAATCTGATTTGGAACATTTCCGCTCATTCATCTAGCAAGGCACGTCCCGTTGCTATTTTGATCAGGTAGAAACTTCAAGCACTCTGTTTTTTTTTAAGGTGCGTTATTTGAACTTACTGTGTTTTTTTAGTTAAAAACAATGTTATTGGCACATCAAGTACTAATGAATAGCGTGAGATGTGATAATCCAACAGCAGTCATCCGATATTCCTGATGGAATCGTACGACGGAAAAAGAAGCAGCCCAAGCATACGGACGCAGTCAAATTTTGAATGTTAAAATACCAAGGTCAAATTGTTCAGTACACCAACACCCGAAAACTTGATGCAGAGGCACCAACCTACACACATTCCAATGATTTAGATCTAGATAAGCGCTGTTAAGGCACCATCTGCACGGATCCAAGTAGATGTGCAGAGAATGGAGCAGCGTTCTACAATAAATTCCTCTGTTAATTGACACGAAAACGATACGAAATCCAATCCTCTGGGAAGGTTTAACAGCTCAAGAACAGAGAACCTGCAAACACCTAGTAGTGCAGGGAAAAACTCATTCTCAAAAAAGCCACCAACGTTCAATCCGACCGAACTGCCAACTCTCAAATATAGAGCAAGAGCACGAAACAAGGAGCTAGAGCTCCTGATGCACGGACCGGATGCAAACAGAACCTCTATAGCATCACTACGAAGGCAAGCATGAACAAATACGAAAACGAGAAGTACCAATCAGCACAGGGATCACTAGCTCACCTGAGCATCGGCGGCGGTACGCCGCCCGCCCCTCTCGCTCTCCAGGTAGGGAAGGAGGAAATGGGCACAGGAACAGCAGTGGCTTGTGAGACCGGCAGGGAGAGGTTAAACAGGCACGAGCGCAGCGCTCTGTGGTTGTGACTTGTGAGGCCGAGACGAGGAGGGCGGCGATCGGCGCGGGTGCGCGTCGACGTAAGCCGCGGGCAGAGTGCGGTGGATAAAGGGCAGCGAGGGACTCGAGTGAGAAGAAAGAAAATAAAGGAAGGGACGCAAGCGCGCGGAACGGCGGTGCAGCCGCGCAGGGACCGAAGCGGCTTCCCGTGGGGACTTTGGCAGCAACGGCATGGTCGCGTGGAGATCTTTCCCTTCGCGCTTATCCAAAGCCTCACGAACACGCGAGCCCTCACGCCGCGACGCGGTATTTTAACCGTGACTTACCCCCGCGGCACGAGGGAGAGCAGGAAATTTTCCCAAACCTTTTCCTCTCGGCCAGGCGGACGGCCTACCGTTTCAGGGGGAGCTTGCTTTCGCGTGCAGAATTGCTCGCTTTGCGTGCGAGCCTGCACGTCGCCTGATGCACGGCACCCTGTCGATGGCTGCGATCCGGCGGCCGCGCGATCCCGTAGGGTCTTACTCCGTTCGCGGCGTGAGGCACGCCACCGACAAGGCCGCGTCGCTCCCCCGCAACGGCAGGGCGGCGTGCGCCGCCGCGCCTTTCAGTTGCAATTCGTCGGATAGCGCGATGCGTTGCAGGCTTGCTCTGGGGTCTATTAGGACTTTCGTCTCGACTGCGTGACCAGGCTGAACCTGTGGACCCGCCAAATAGGAATGCCCATGTTGACCAAAACAAACCGGATTATCGAGTGTTTTCACTGCCGGTCTACCAGGACAAGCAGGAATTGTTCGAAAAAAATAGGCCAAGCAGGACATGGAGCTCTCCAACGCCAACCCAAACAGAATGGTGTCATGCACTAACGCTACGCCGCCGGGTCAACACTAACCATGAAAATAAGAGATCACCGACATTGACAATGCCGCATAGCTCTGGGCCCATTCGGTCTGAAATATACGGGGCTTTTTAGAAGGATCTCTAGATCCGAATAAGTACGACCAACCAGATCTATCCACAGCTATTCGACTGGAAAGCAACATCTGCACTGCCTGTAATTCACAAGATCTCATCTTAGACCCGCACTTACTGGAGGTTATATCATTTGATTATCTACATACAGCTACATACTGGGAGATCAATTAATGTTACTGGTATACCCATCCATCTGCACACTATAGTTGTTCCAAGGCTGATTGGCTCACTTTGAGATTTCACCTCTTTCCCACATACGTCTCGATGCAGGTGACCAGGAAGTTCTCCGGCACGGCTCCAACCACTGCACCCTTCTTCTTGCCTCCCTTGAATATCAGCATAGTGGGGATGCTTCGAACGTCAAACTTGGTTGTCATGTCAGGGTTTTCGTCGGTGTTGAGCTTGAAGCATTTCAGCTTGCCTTCATACTCCTTTGAGAGTTTACCAACGATAGGGTCTATCGTTTTGCAGGGGGCGCACCATGAGGCCCAAAACTGAACAAGGACAGGGAGCTCGCTCTCCACAACAAGTGACTGCCATGTAGACTTGGTCACATCAGGCACTGTAAAAGTGAAAAAGCACAACATTTGGAGAAAACAAGGTCACATATGAATTAGTAGAATTAATATTAGTCGGACAAACAAAAACTATTCTATACGCATTCAACAATTGCAGGCTAAACTAGTAATTCTCTGAATATTGCATGGCATTACAGAATCCAGATCTTGTGAGTGAACTCAGAGATCAGACTGAGTATTCCAAGATTCAGAACTTTACATACACTTTCTACTAACAAGTCAATAACTGGAGACATTGGTATTAGCCGGCAATTACAAAGAAAAAAGTTGAGGTACCAATCTGATCTCCAAGAAAAAAAAAGAGGTACCAGATGTCAAATAGCCTCTAAGATCTAACCCTCCACGTGACAGAAAAGGATACTATACTTAGTAGCCCAGCTTAACAAGACAATTTTTTTTCTTGAACATGCAGGAGAATTGCACATCATTTCATTAAGAAGAATAAAAAGAGTACAACAGGGGAGCCTAGATAGCCTCCTAAAACACACCACAAACAAAAGGGCAACCGACACTACTACCACAGCACCACTCAGGTGCAGTAGCCGACCTGCTGAGCAGCAGCACTTGAAGCTGTATGAAATTTGAATTATAAATGCCAAACTGGTCTTGTTAAGCATATGTATTTCTTTTATCAGTATCTGGAGTTATGGACCAATCTTTTCAACAGTTATATGACCATGATATGCGTTCAACCATGAAAGGCTGTGATAGATTAATAGCAGTATATATTAGACTCAAAGCTGTAAATAACAAGATTAATACTACACTGCCAAACGGGGACTTATTCTTGGTATTGAGAATATGGTAGACAAGGGTTAAATGACTAGTCTGCTATGAATAAAGTGCTCCTGACTCAAGCCACCAAATTTTCATTTTAACATATATAATTTCATTCTCAAACTGGGTATAACAAGCAATCAGGTGTAATGCCAACTGTATTAAAGTGATGTCATGTTAATGTTTGTGCATTGAATATTGCAACGCATCCACTGTAAAAATGATGCACCACATTTAAGACTAGTTTCTGAGAAAGCAAGCAGAGATTTAACATGCTAAAGTAACAAAAAACAATTAATATGCTCAGGTACACTTGCTGGAGTTTACGAAAAAGAAAACTATGATACCATTTGAGAATATGCTCACAATCTAGCACATTGCCTTCTAATGAAACGGCTGGCAACTCTCGTGCAGCGGTGCAGCCACTTAAAAGTAGCACAAAATGATGTAAAATGAACTGGTATTAACTGAACAATTACCAGAAAAGAAAACACCATTGTGATGTTCCGGATTTTTGGGTGTACAAGAATCAAATTCTGAGTAATAAAACCAACGACACACCTCCCACAGTACTCATTACCCCAATTTAGAAAAGGGAGATATTTTTCATTGCTACATCTCATACTATTCCAGTTTGAGACAGTTGTTTCAATAAATGTAGGTAGTGTCTAAAGCGTAAATAGAACTCACAAAACTAATAATATGCCATGTGGTCCATATCAGCCAACCATCAGAATGACATATAGTCCTACATTCTCTTAACTTTAGCGCCATCTGTCAGTATTCCAGGCGTCCCGCTGCCAAAAATTGCTATAGCTTTCCATGCAGACCACAACAAAGTAACGTTACGCAATGCGAAATGCTACTAGATTTACACTAGGTTTCGCGCCTTCGCATACATGCAGAAGAAACCCAAAGGGCATAGCTAATGCAGTGCGCAAATGATTCATGATAAGTTACACACCTTCCCTTACACACATATCCTGTTATGATCGATGTATGCAGACAGCTGTATAGATGCTTTGAAGCAAATGTAGATATAGTTCTGCCTTGCACAACATGCGGCAGATATACATGGATCATGCATGGAAAAAATAGGCGTACTTGCTGGTCCTTACTCCTTCCTTCACTTTGACATCGTTACAACCGGTCCACTATGATGATTCTACTCCATATTCCCACTTCGCAACCAAAATAATAGAGTACCCTAAGTCCACCTAAACCGTTCTAACCACACGGCAGATCGTCATCCGAAAAGCCTAGGGAGATAATTCGCACCACATGGCAGCTCCAGCACCCAGATCAGAAACTCGGTGCCATGTCACCTCAGATCGACACATGAATCTAAACACCTAAACTCGAGCAGGAGAGTGACCAGCGCGGGCACAAATATACCTTCGATGGCGGTGTCCTGACCGCCCTGGGCCTGGCACACGACGGCAGCGCCGCGGGAGCGGGGAAGGGCGCTGGCGCGGAGCGCGCGGCGCGGCAGGAGCCCGCGGGTGACGACGCGAGGCGGGGCGAGGCTGCACGCGGAGGCGGCCAACGGAGGCGTCGAGACGTGCGCGGCGACGGCGAGGTGGGAGGCCATTGCGGTGCGTGGGGACGGAGACGGAGACGAAGGGAATCGGTGAGGTGTGCAGAGCGGAAGAGGAAGGTGGTTGGGAACTTGGGATCAGGAGGCCTGTGGGCGGACACTGGACAGATATGTACAGATCGGAGCTGGGAGGGACGTGTGGGGCCGTCGCCCTCGTGTGCTGCCGATGTGGACGCGTGAGTCGTCCGTCCATCCCTATCGGAATTGCATCGAAGTTTTGGTGGGCCAGTTCTGGTACGAGTGGTGGCGACGGGTCGAAGCTTACGAAGAAGCCGAAGGAGCCCAGCTCCTCTAGCCCGGGTCCATATCTCAGCCATTCAGCTGCCCAGCCTCCTCGAAAGGAAAAAAAAAAAAAAAAAAA
>BCLF01000007.1:4842237-4853832 GCA_001602275.1 Zoysia japonica | reverse complement strand
CAGAGCGGTATTGTGAAGCCAAAGAAGTTTCATGATGGCACAGTACGGTATGGGAACTTTTGCTCTACTGGAGAACCTGAAAATGTGAGTGAGGCTTTGAGTGATTCAAAATGGAGGAGAGCTATGCAAGAGGAATATGATGCATTGTTGCGAAATCAGACATGGCATCTAGTACCACAAGAAGCAGGGAAGAATATCATCGACTGTAAATGGGTATTCAAAATCAAGAAGAAGGCAGATGGCACCATAGACAGATACAAAGCTCGATTGGTGGCAAAGGGGTTCAAGCAACGTTATGGCATTGACTATGAAGATACCTTTAGCCCGGTTGTAAATATTGCAACGGTCAGGTTAGTACTGTCACTAGCAGTCTCAAATGGATGGCCATTGAGGCAATTAGATGTGCAGAACGCGTTTCTCCATGGTGTTCTGGAAGAGGAGGTATACATGAGACAACCACTAGGCTTTGAGAAAACAGGTGCAAGACAACTTGTATGCAAACTTGACAAGGCTCTTTATGGATTAAAACAAGCACCGAGAGCTTGGTATTCACGTCTCAGTATAAAATTGCTAGATCTTGGATTCAAAGCATCGAAGTCAGACACCTCCTTGTTTATCTACAGGGAAGGAACAGTGACAATTTTTATGTTAATATACGTTGATGATATAATTGTCACAAGCTCTTCACAGGAGGCAATTGATGCTTTGCTGCTGGACCTCAAGAAGGAGTTTGCCTTGAAAGATCTTGGTGACTTACATTACTTCTTGGGGATAGAAGTGAAGAAACAGAAAGATGACATAATTCTATCGCAAAAGAAGTATGCAGAAGATATCTTAACACGAGTCAGCATGCTAAAGTGCAAGCCATGTATTACACCGCTGTCAGTTTCAGAAAAATTGTCAAGATATGAAGGGAAAGCTCTCAGCCCGGATGACAGTACCAGGTACAGAAGCATTGTGGGGGCTCTCCAGTATCTTACATTAACACGACCTGACTTATCCTACTCAGTCAACAAGATATGTCAATTTTTGCATTCACCAACTACAATTCATTGGTCAGCAGTTAAAAGGATTCTAAGATATGTAAGGTTGACATATGAGATTGGTATGAAGATTTGGAAGGATAGGTCATGGATTGTAAGTGCATTTTCTGATGCCGATTGGGCCGGCAATATTGATGATAGAAGATCTACAGGGGGTTTTGCAATATATCTCGGAGGAAACCTTGTATCATGGAGTGCGAGGAAGCAAGCAACGGTAGCTCGATCAAGCACCGAAGCTGAATATAAAGCAATGGCTAATGCAACTGCTGAAATTATGTGGGTACGGTCTTTATTAAAGGAGCTGGGCATTCAGTCCAAGACACCACCACGCCTATGGTGTGATAATTTGGGAGCAACATACTTGTCAGCAAACCCTGTCTTCCACGCCAGAGCTAAGCACATTGAAATAGACTTCCACTTTGTTCGTGAGCAAGTAGCAAGAAAGCAGCTGCAAATTCAGTTTATACCAACCGGAGATCAAGTGGCAGATGGTTTTACAAAGCCATTGTCAGGTCAGAAACTTGAGCAATTTAGAAACAATCTGAATCTTCAATCACCAAGTGAGTAAGAAGCTTCGATTGAGAGGGGCTGTTGAAATATATGTGATAGATGAATGTAAACCGAAGTGCAGAGATGTTGCACTCGGTTGTTAGGATGCGCTGAGCGCATGTAATCTTTCAGGAACAGGAGATAAGCTCGGTTGGTTAAATATAGATTAGTTTGTTGTAACAAGATAACAACCAGAGCTCATCTCCTAAACCTGCGCTTGTACAATGGTTGGATGCCATCTCATCCCTATATTAACAAGTACCGTGGCCCTGTCAAAAAAGGCAACCACGTTCACCCAATTTTACATCGGCCACTGGCGGATCCAGGGACAACCGAGCACCGATCAAACCGACCGAATCACGCATCTGCAACTGTAGCTTTCACGCACACACGACGCCACGCACAGGCATCTGCTGCCACTCCATCGACCAGCTATAAGCAGCGCCGGCTCTGTATTTTCGAAGGCACTACGGCGAATTAGGTGAGTTGGTCCCTTAAAACTGTGTAAATATATTATACATATAATTAAAATTTTTACTATTACTATCTCAAAAATACATATTATTATCTCTAGGTAACTCTAAATTATACTTTACAGAACGTTTTTTCAACTAAAATATCTTTTACATTGCTGTTAAGGCTATCTCACATCCTACAATCATAGAGCCTTAGAAGCCAATTTTCTTTTTTTCGACATGTAGAAGCCAAATTTGAGTTGCTGCTCTTGCGCTCTTCTATTTAAAAAAATATCAAATAAGTATAAGAGCACATAAAATTGCAAAAAAGACAACCGTAAGAATCTAGACAAACAAATGTACTAGCAAAAATTATGGCCCAGAGTAAGCTCTGACGATCAGACAAAAATTGTATATTACTCCGTAGGAGACGATTCTAGCATTAGGAAATTGTCATACCCTAGCTGCTACTCGAGGTAAACACAGGGAGATCACTACAATTCTGCCGCGAGGTCCTGCCTTAGAGCAAATACTATGAGATGATCATTTACTGTTGTTGAGCCCAAAGCAGCAGAGAGCACAAGCATGAAGCATCAGCAGCACTACAGCTTTTCTGCTCACGTAGGAGCTCTAGCCACAGTCACCAATGGCTCCCAAGCTTGCTCTCCTCGTCGCGCTCAGCCTTCTCTTCGCCGCCACCGCGTCGGCCCACGTCCACGGCAAGTGCCCGATCAGCGCGCTCAAGCTCAACGTGTGCGCCAAAGTGCTGAACGGCGCCGTCAAGGTTGGCGTGCCGGAGTACGAGCAGTGCTGCCCGCTGCTGAAGGGCCTCGTCGACCTCGACGCCGCCGTCTGCCTTTGCACCGCCATCAAGGCCAACGTGCTCGGCATCAAGCTCAACCTCCCCGTAGACCTCAGCCTCATCCTCAACAAGTGCGGCAAGTACTGCCCAGCTGACTTTAAGAAGCTGTTTGGTTGGAACGTTTTGCAGCGTGAATAGTTTACAGTGGTACTTAATGACATTATTTTATGTTTGTATAGATTTCTTTGTAATCCATTCACGCTGTTAACCGTTCCCAACCTTCACAACTTGAATACCGCCGGCCCAGCACCGTTTATTACGTTCGCTCCATCTCTCCTCTCCTCGGCTCAATCAATAGATGAAGACTGCCTCCTTGGTCGAGCTGGTGTAAGAAAAAAAAAAGATCGAGCAGAGACCTGGCGATGCTGCCCTTCCAGAGGCCTCATCCCGACGGCGCCCGTGCGGCCACGCAGGAAGGACTGCAGCGTGACTGCCCTTCTGGATGGATGCCTCATTCAAGCGACGCTCGCGCAACCGCATGCGAAGGTCGATTGGCAGCTGCGCTGGCCTTCCGGCTGCCTCGTCCCCGTGTCGCCGTGTGCGGTAATGGCTGATGGAGCTCCGAGGCTGGCAGCGCGTGTGACAGGAAGTGAATGGCGGCCGTCGCGTCTGCAAAGGACTGGAGTCTATGCGGAGGAGTGACAGCGGTGGCGGAGTGCACGGCGGAGGTCAGCGAGGTGACCATGGATGCAGGGCGGCGGTGCGGAGAGTCGAGTGTGGATGCGCTGTGAAACCGGGAGAGAGGGAGATGGGGACGAGGGCGCGGAGGCGACGAGACTGGCCAGTCGATTGCAGGTTCGGCGCAAAGAGAAAGACAGGGACGGGAGGATGCGGAGGCGACGAGATGGATGCGACCTGCGGAATCCCATTGCCTTTGTCCAAAACAAACAAATCCCGTAATCTTGAATCACACTCTTAATACCGTTGTGTTTTATTACCATTATCATTATCAAATCACGAACCAAACATCACCTAAGTGCCCCAACTAAGTGGATCGGTTATTCAGTTTCAGCATGGGCTTAACACGGACCTCATGGGCACATTTTCTGTCTCCCTCCCTTGAATAATTTTGTCACTATGAATTCTTTCACTGCATGTAATTGATTTTTGGGTTGATTTTTCCAGTTGTGATGTTGTACTTCCACGCATGTCATTGTTATTTTTCATGGAATGATATTTATTCTTTTTTTTGTATTATATGTATTTTGTATTAAGAAGTAGTAAATCACCGTAAAGTGTTTATCGGCTAACCTTTTTTGCATGACACTGTCGGATCCCGTGATCCACGCGTGCAGAATCAATTCCAAAAGAAAAAAAATGCAGAATTAGAAGAAAAAAAGATCCCACATTCCAATGGGGCCTAAAAATCTGCTACCATGTGGATGGGCCGAATTTTTGGGCCATTCGCACACGGCCTCAATGTAGGAACCATGAATATCCTAAATAGAACAACCAGCATGTCTGAAATTCAAATTTTCAAAATTTTTGAAAATTGTGGTATACATAAAACGACGAATAAAAATGTCATTGTATGGTTCTACTTTGTGGTACACAAAACCTAATCGACCAACTTTTTCTTAATGTTCCAAAATTGAAAAAAAAAATCTGTATCTACATTCGTTTCAAAAAAAAAACATACAGTTCTAAAACGGGGAAAAAAAAGGAGGAATGAAAAACTTGTGGCATACGTAAAACGAGGATGGGTGGAAGGTAGAAACGGCAACAATGACAGCTCTTTTGGCAGACATCAATTGTGAAACAGAGCGAGCACGATATCTTGAATAGTATATTGCAATTGCTTTTTAATTTTCAAATTAGATGAAAACATAATTCGTACTGTATGTGATTACGCATCTGATATCTCTTGTTTAGCTTATTGGGCATGATCCAAAAAATTACTGCTCAAGTAATTTCTTCGGAGAGTCGAGTGCAGAAAGGGGTAAGAAAAAAAGGCGGAACAGCTGCTCAAGGAGAATGCTCCAAAATTGACCGGCAGCAGCGGTGGCTAATGAGGGTTCCAAGGTAGCCAGTTTGGCCGTCCCAAAGATACGCTTCGTCAGTGCTTTCGTGTAGGTGCCTACCAACAAAAGCATTTGTCGATGAAATCATCGATCGATGCTAGACTGTCATGGCCACAATTTGGTAACCTGAATAAATTCATCTCCAGGCAAACCGTGCAGAGCAGCTCTTCTATTTATCTGTGCCCCTGTCCTACTTCGTTCCTTGCCTTCACCTGTGGGCATAGCAATGGCAACTAGGTACACGTGCTAATCATCGCACGTGTAAAAGTGCTTGAAGCGTGCTCTCTCGTTTGTACTTACTTTCTCTGACGAGCAACATCGCTTTACAAGGATTGCAGTGGTCACCGGCGGAAACAGAGGGATCGGGCTGGAGATATGCAGGCAGCTCGCGAGCAACGGCGTCTTTGTTGTGCTGACAGCGCGAGACGAGAAGAAGGGATCGCAGGCCGTGGAGGACCTGCAGAAGTCCGGCCTCTCCGGCGTGATCTTCCATCGGTTGGACGTCGCCGATCGGTCCAGCATCGTGCAGCTGGCGGAGTTCGTCAAGGCCGAGTTCGGCAAGCTCGACATCCTGGTGAGTGATTTTTTAGTTTTTGCTGCGGCGCCTTCAGACGCATCGTTGTGGAGATTTGGTCTCACGGTTTTGGCTCTTCCAGGTGAACAATGCCGGCATTCCTGGAACAACCATCGATCCTGGAAGGCTGCAAGAGCTCCAAAAGCAGGATCCTAAGGCAAGTCTTTCCAGAAATACTTTGGTCCATTTGGAGAGTTGCTTACATTGACAAATAAAAATAATTCCACTGATGTGCGTTTGAATGAGATGGTGACTGTAACTACTAAGATATTGCTGTATCGACATGTCTTTACAGGAAGATCTAAGAACTTTTGTGGATGGCTACATGGGAAGTCTGCAACAAAATCATGAGATGGCCAAGGAGTGTCTGGAAGTAAATTTCGACGGCACAAAGAATGTTACAGATTGCCTGATTCCCCTCCTCGTGCTATCCAGTAGTACGGGAACGGTGATAAATATTTCTTCGCAAACCGGACAACTTAAGGTAACACGCGACAGCTATACTGCTAAAAAAAAAACGATTTGAGCCATTTGCTTACCTTCGTTTTTCAGTTCGTGTCAAACGAAGGAATCAGAAAGGTGCTGAGCGACATCGACAACCTATCGGAGGAGAAGCTCAGCGACGTCTCCGACGTTTTCTTGACGGACTTCAAGGCGGGGAACCTCGCCGCCCGCGGCTGGCTGCCGGTGGCTTCCGCCTACGCGGCGTCCAAGGCGCTGCTGAACGCCTACTCGAGGCTGCTCGCCAAGCGGCACACCTCGCTGGTGGTGTGCTGCGTCACCCCGGGCTTCGTGCGCACCGGCATGAACTACGGCATGGGGCTGATGTCCGCGGCGGACGCCGCCGAGGCGGCGGTCGCGCTCGCCCTGCGCCACGACCCCGCCGACTCGAGCCGCAACTTCGAGCTGGGCAATGTGTGCGACTTCTGATCGTGCGCGACGGCAAGTAGGCCGCTTCCGTGCACGGGTTTGAATTATGCCATTGTATGTTGGTGATAAAAAAAATCGGAGGTTGAGCTTAATGGGCCCTTTTCCACAGGCTCAACGATTTCAAGGCCTATACCGGCCCGCACGGCCGCACCGCGTACGGAAGCTATGGACAGTCGAACTAATAACAACCTGCGGGAACGAAAACGAAACCAACGCCGACTCAGCCGGGACAAGAGTCCGAGTCGGCTCAGGTTCGGCCGGACGCGGCACTATAAAAGTGTCTAGGCCGTGCATTGCAAAGAACAATCTATTCGAGCCCTAGCCTTGCGCGTCTACCTGTTTAACGAAAACAGTTGAGCGCTGCCACCGGCATTAGTTCTCGACCACAGGTCGCGATGGAGAGCGAACTCGTCTCGCAGTTCATGGAGATCACGGCGTGCACATCGCAGGCGCACGCCGTGCGCCATCTCTCCTCCTGCCAACGGGACCTGGAGGAGGCGATCGATCAATTCTTCGCAGCCGGAGGATACGTCGCTGGTCCGTCAGATGCGGCGGCTCCTCCGTCCCCGCACGTGGAGGAGCCGGCGCAGGAGGAGGACTACGGCACGAGCAGCGATGACGAGCAAGACGTTGACGATGAAGAGGACGAAGAACAATCTGATGACGACAGCGACAGTGATTATTACGGCGTCGAGACGGAAGAAGACGATGACTACTACGACGCGGCGGAAGAGGTCGAGGAGGCGGAGCGGGATCAGGCGGAGCAATCACCGCCTCCGCGGCCGCGGGCCGTGTCGCTGGATCAGATGTTCCAGCCTCCGTTCGAGTTGATGTTCCGCGGATCGTTCCACTACGCCAATGTGCACGCGGCAACGCAGGACCGGTTTCTGCTCGTGAACCTGCAGGCGGGCGGCCACGCCGAGTTCGCGTCGCTCCTGCACAACCGGGACCTGTGGGCGGATAACGCGGTGAAACAGATGATCAAGGATAACCTCGTGTTCCTGTTGCTTAAAAAGTCGGACGGAGATTACGGCGACGAGGGCACGAAGGTCTGTACGTTTTACAAGATCCAGGACGATCAGCTGCCCGCCGTGCTCGTCCTTGACCCGGTCACGGGCCAACTGCTGGCCAAGAAATTCGGCGCCATCCAGTCCGACGAATTCGCGCAGTTCATTAACAAGTACACAAAGTCAAAGCCAAGCGAGCAGTTCAAATCCAAGATTGTACCAAAAACTGCGGCAGTTGCAGGAGGCACCGAAGCCGCCGGTGCAGGCGACCAGGAACCGGCAAAGCCATCCACTGCCGGTGCAGGCGTCGAGCAACAACGGGCGGCGCCTGAGAGCTCTGCACCTCCAGGTGATGCTGGCGGCGCGCAAAAACGAGAACCGGAGCCGAGGGCCGAAGAGGCGGCGGCCACCGAGGATGTTGACTCTGATGACGACGAACCGATGGAGGGCGAGAAGATCTACAAGATGAGAGTCCGCTTCCCCGACGGGAAGGTGGTACTTAAAGAGTTCGGCTGCCAACGGAGAGTATCCAAGCTCTTCGCGTTCTGCAAATCGGCCGTGCGCGACGCCGGGAAGACGGAGCTGGCGGCGTTCCGCATCATGAAGCTCAACGGCCGTGCCTTCGAGGAGTTGAAAAACGACGGCGCGACGTTTGAAGAGTCGGGCTTGAACTGTGCAACCGTGTCGGTTGTGTTCGCTGCTTAGGCTTTGGTTTACACTTTACAGCAGAATATGAACTTGTTGCTTGTTCTGTGCATAAAGCACAATTATGAAATACTATATGATTAGCTTCTTTTCTTTAGTTTGCTGGTTTACGTTGGCCTTCGAACTGCCGTTTCCTTTTTGAAATTGAAACAATGTCCCCTTGACTTCACTGTCGCACTGCATTTTAGTTTTGGAGGTGATTGGGAGAGGGAGGGCCTTCGAACTGCATTTCTGTTTCAGATACCCCGAAACACCACATGACCTGCCGTGACTCGCTGACGAGCCTAGGCGCACCACCCGACGTGCAACAGTATATATGATCCGCCAACGTCGCGTTCGCGGCCAGTTGCTAGCAGCCGGGTTTCCTTTGGATCGAAGAAAAAAATTTCTATTTTTGCGTTTTTTATGTGAAATTAAATTAATTTCTGTAAAATTTCTTCGCAATTCCTGTAAAACTCGTGTGCCGCACCGGTTGGAGTTGTTGTACAGAATCAACCCGGGGAGGCGAGTACTTTGAATTGTTCAGTAACCTGGTCATATTCAAAACTGCTCACTATGTGCGTGCTCCTAGATTACATTTCGGTTTGCCAATTACTGTCTTTTTCCTAAATTGTTGTCGCCGTTGATTTCTGCTCCAAGATCGATATTGATCATTTATCTTATTCAAAAAATTAATTTAAATGTGTAAATTTTAAATAACTTTAGTAATAAAGTAAATAATAACATATATTTATCGATTTTTTTAATAAGATGAATAATCAAAGTTGATATTAAAAATCAATGGTGACAAAAATTTAGGATCAGATGGTATGTCGGAATCAACAAAAAAAAATAATTAGAAAGAGATTGTGTCATTATATGCGTAGATTACTGCAATGACGAGTCGGGTGACATCATATAAACAGGAGCCTCCAAGCTAGAGTAGTATATATAGGTGAGTTGCCTGGGAGCCATATCGTTCCAGTCGTCTCTGCAGTTCTACTACTCTCTGGACACTGACTTGCATAGGGCAACCACTCTGCTAAACAGTAAGCATGGAAGGAAAAGCAAACGCGCCATTCGATAAGGAGTGAGCATTTCCTTGTTTATTCTTAAGTCGTTCATAAATTCAACAGATTCGTGATCAATTTGTGTGCGTTTGTGACGCTTCGTGCAACAATTTTCTCCTCTATTTTCGTTTCAGGGTGGCGGTGGTTACAGGAGGTAACAGAGGAATCGGGTTAGAAATATGCAGGCAGCTGGCTTCCAACGGAATCACGGTAGTTTTGACAGCCAGAGACGAGACGAGGGGTATGGAAGCAGTCAGCGCTTTCGGAATGCACGGGTTATCCAACGTCGTGTTTCATCAGCTGGAGGTAGGCGATCGGTCAAGCACAGCACGCCTAGCTGATTTTTCAAGGCAGAAGTTCGGCAAGCTGGACATTCTGGTATGTTTTCGTTTATCGATCTACTGTCCGAAATTTGTGGAGATTAGGATTACGTATGTACTAGGACATTTCGGAGTAGTTTGATGTTTTGATGCTTCGCAGGTGAACAACGCTGGAATTGTAGTTACGGTAATGGAGATCACAGACCCAGAATCTTTTCAGAGAGAGGTTAGCAGGCTAGCCTAACTTTTTAGACATTTCAAATTTCACTTGCAAATTGCAAGTTTTTTTTTGGGAAGTGTTTTTTTTTCCTGAACGGAGCAGGAGCATTGCTCTTTCATTTAAGAAAGCGAAAGAGTTTACAAATTATTACTACACATAGAGTTTGTTACATACTCCATAGAGTTGCTAAAATGACATCAAAAGTGATATCCATGTGTTGGGCTAATCATCTACTACTCTGCCTATTGGCCATACGCTAACTTTCTCAGCTTCATTTCTTCCCTGATTAGGAAGAACACTTGTTGGGGTTGCAGCGTTTGGTTTTAAGATACATATTTTCTATATATTTAACTTCTTGAGGGTTATTATTGCTGTGAATGATGATTTTATTTTTCTTGTCTTTTTCTGCATGGAAATAGCTTGCAGCCAAAGATGACATGGAAAGGATTGAATGGATCAGGAAGCACACCACAGAGCCTTACGAGAAAGCAGAAGAGTGCATAAAGACGAACTATCATGGCACAAAATATGTCACGGAAGAACTTCTTCCTCTACTTCAGTTATCACGACATGAAAAAATTGTCAACATATCATCTCACTTTGGACTGCTCAGGGTAACTCTCTTTAAAAAATGATAAATAGCATGCCCAGATGCCCTAGAACTAGTTCGTTACATAAATTAAAATAAAGTATTCATATTTTACAAAAAGACAAAAAAAATACTAGTCTTCTGTAATCCTCCAGTATTTCAGTGGTGAGGACCTGAAACAAGAGCTGAACAACGTCAATAACTTACCAACAGAGAGGTTGGATGATTTATCAGAATTGTTCCTCAGGGACTTGAGGAATGGCCAACAAGAACAGCATGGATGGCCTGTAGAAGGAGGATATCCTGCATATAAAGTGTCCAAGGCACTTGCAAATGCATATTCGAGAATCATTGCAAAGGAGTACCCAATGCTATGTGTAAACTGTGTACATCCCGGCTACGTGAGTACAGACATCAACTTCCACAGCGGAGATCTCACAGTCGAGGAAGGTGCAAGGGGAGCTCTCATGCTGGCTCTCATCCCCAAGGGAGGCATGACTGCCACATATTTGGACTGCACAGAAGTTGCATCTTTCATGTAGTTCCTTTGAAAATAACTGGCAAGGTTATATGCACTATCGATTAAAAGATTAAAGCTTGATCCTAAGATATGCAGGATGACCATGCGCATATGTGCTAGCATTTGTAAAAGAAGATGAATAATAATCATCATTGAAAAGAAAAAGGTGTATGATGACGTGTATGTATGGAAAAGGGAAGTATATGGCTTTTGAATGTTTCTGCAGTTCTTTCAAAAGCATGGCTTTTCAATTCTTTCCAAAACATATGTGACACTCTCAAAAATTAAATTAAAGCAAAACTCTACTAAAGGAAAAATTCTAGTGGAAAAACTTTTCTCTCATCTCAAAAGAGAAATTCACTTTAAAATGAAATATTATAAATATTGGAAATCTCAAAAAAAGAAAAAAAAAGAAAAAAAAGAAAAGAGAGAATATAAATAATAAAATAAATAATAATAATAAATGTGTCAAAATACTTAAATTCTTTTGGATTTAACTCTTTTGAATTTCTTGGATTTATCCGAATTTAGTGAGTCTTTTTGGATTTAAAATTGTTTTTGAATTCTCAAATTCGAGTTCTATATAACCTGTTGGGCCGGCCTCTCTTTCTCGGCCCGTAAAACTCCAGCCCACGAAATGAAAAAAAAAGAGAGAGGGGGAGGCTGCCGCTGGGCCGGCGCCTCAGCCCAGCAGCAACCGGCCCAGCCGGCCTCCGTCTTCCTCGCGCCGCTCTGGCGCGACACGACGCGG
>BCLF01000007.1:4821847-4839425 GCA_001602275.1 Zoysia japonica | reverse complement strand
TGTTGATCAAGAGAAGCATAGCCTGTGGGTACAGTGTACAACCTCTGCAGAGTGTATAAATCCATCCGGACTGGCCGTTGTCACGGTATTGGCACACTACAGCTTGGGCTCACTTTGATTAGTTTTGTCTATCTCCTTGAAGTGCTTGCGAGTGGGCATAGGTGCCCGTGTTTTGGAAGAAGTGTCTGGTTGGGATATTAGAGGCCTGTCTAGTTAAAAATTGGAACTGACGGGAAAAGTGACTTCTCCCGCAGGGCCACCACTAAAATAATGACTAGTGTAGGATTGCCATACCCTCTGTTGTTTTTGGGAAAATTTCTAGCCTGTAGTTTACCTTGCATAAAAATTGGCTTTCGCTAAACAAAAACCCTAGCCTATCCTTGATGGCCACGTGCATGAATATAACCCCTCCGGGTTGGAACTTGTTGAGTACTTTGTACTCACCCTTGCGACAATCGTTCAGATGAAGAAGAAGATGACGTCCCGCTTGAAGACGATGAGTAGCACTCGTTCTTCGCGCAAGTTGACTGTGGCGTAGCTTTTGGTCTCATGCTTTCGCTATTTATGTAATAATTGATCGAGGATGTTTCGCACTCCTCGAGGGTTTGTAATGTTAACTTTGATTGTGTATCTAAGTATCTGGGACAATATATGTAATATTATGGCATGTGCCATGTATCCACAATGTTTCGTGCATGCCAACTACTGATTCAGAGATTGGTACGGTGTACACGAGAATACCCCAGAAATGGGGTATGACAACATATATGCATACAGTTTTAAAGGTGCTACAGACATGGTTCATTTTCACCTCATGCTTGGCAAGTTATAAACTATTAGAAAGGCTGGTTTCCCTTATAGTTTACTAAACAAAAATATTAACTTGAGTTTTTTCCAAAAAAAAAAACAACACGAGCCATGTCTGGATCAAAATTTAGGCCCCTTTTGAAATACAAAAACTTCACAGAAGTAACGCATGAATTTTATAGAAAAAACGCAGAAACGTGAAAAATGTTAATCAATATTCTTATTTCATCATCATCATCATCGACCCAGAGCCTCATACAAAATTAAGCAAATTGTTGGAAGAAGTATCTTTTTTTGTCGGTGCTAATTTATCAACTACTCCTACCTAAAGCTGGGTTTAATAGTCTAATTTTTGGGTACGTGTTGGAGATGCTCCAATGGCGAGCAAGAGCGAAGCAATAGCTCCGCTTTCGGCTTGACCCAACCAAACCAGTATAAAGTGCTGACGTATGATGTCGTCACTCCCTGCCGTGGCGGCTACCGGCACGCCGGACAACTGGGAGCACGCCCGGCTCGTGAAGATGACAGGCCATCTCCATCGCTGGCTCACGGCGTAAACCTCGGATGCCCCAACTGGTTCCTCGCGTGCACAGTTACACTCATGCGTCAATCCAAAGCACCGGGAAAGTGAGCAACCCAATTCCAAGTTCGCAAACTCAACTTGGTCAACAGATCGACGAGTCGTGTGATCGATTGATGCTGCCTTCGTGACGCGAGTCGTGACGTTCTTTCCACCTCTTCGCGCGGGAAGCAACTTCGTGGTTGCTGACTTTTTCTTCTGATTAGTCTAAAAAAAAGACTTTTTCTTCTGATTCGTCAGTCCCCTGCGGACGAAGATAGCCTCCAGTATAAGAGAACCACGTTTCTGCCTGCGAATACAACCGTCTCTGCTCGACTGCTACTTCTCTGTCCCTGCAGCTACTTCTCTGTCCCTGCACCACATCACCGGAAGATAATGGAAAATACTCCCAAGCCATCGGAGAAGAGGTACTTACATAACAACAAATTTCTGTCTGATAATCAGCAGCGGATTGCTGTATAATTTTCGCTCATCGATCGGTTTCAATTCCGTTTTCGGCTGGTCAGGGTTGCCCTGGTCACCGGCGGGAACCGTGGGATGGGGTTGGAGATATGCCGGCAGCTGGCGTCCAGCGGGCTCACCGTCGTCCTCACCGCGAGGGACGAAAAGAGGGGCGCCGAAGCGGTCGCCACGCTTCGAGGGCTTGGGCTGTCGGACGTCGTGTTCCACCAGCTTGAGATCACCGATCCCGCCAGCGCCGCTCGTTTGGCTGAGTTCGTCAAGAACAAGTTCGGCAAGCTCGACGTGCTGGTACGGCCATGTCTTGCTCGACGTGCTGCGTGGGTGTTTCTTAAGCTGCATTGGTCATGATTCATTTTTCTTGGTTTGATTTTCGTGTGATATACTAGGTCAACAACGCAGCAATACTCGGGGTGACAATGGACGTTGGCGATAGTGCAGCCGTGCAGGAAGCGGTACAGATTTTTATAGGCGGTTGGAACTTGGAACCGTATATTACAGAACGTGAGAACGAGTACTTTCTGATTTAGTCTGAAAACTGTTCTACTGTCCTGGTTAACCAGACTGCAGGCAAGAATGAAAATGAGGCTGCCGAATGGCTGAGGCAAAGGACCACGCAGACCACCCAGGAAGCAGAGGACTGCCTGAAAATCAACTACCACGGCACCAAAAATGTCACCGAAGCGCTGCTCCCACTCGTCCAATCCTCCATGGATGGAAGGATCGTCAATATCGCTTCGGCATTTGGGCTTCTCCGGGTATGCCCCCCGCACTAAATATCCTAAAAATCGATTTACTCTGTTTCTTGGTTGCACCTGGTTCTTGATTGGTTCCGAATGCTCCAGTTTTTCAGCGGCGACGAGCGCAGGGACGAGCTGAACCGCGCCGACTCCCTGACCAAGCAGAGGCTGGACGAGCTGTCGGCGCAGTTCCTCGAGGACTACTGGAGCCGCGAGCTGGAGCCCCGCGGGTGGCCGGCCGACCCGGTGTACTCGGTGTACCAGGTGTCCAAGGCGCTCGTCTGCGCCTACACGAGGATCCTCGCGAGGGAGAACCCCGCGTTGCGGGTCAACTGCGTGCACCCGGGATACGTGGTGACCGAGATGAACTGCAACACCGGGAACCTGACGGCCGCGGAAGGCGCCAGCGTCTCCGTCGCGGTCGCTCTCGCCGAACCGGGCGGCGTCACCGGCGCGTACTTTGACCGAACGGAAATAGCGTCCTATGTGTAGATCGTACTAGCGAGTACTCTCTTCGGTTCACAAGACCGTCATTTTGAACAATAGCATAGTCTACAAAGTATAACTTTAACTTTTATTTTTTACAAAAATATTTATTAAAAAATAATATATTTATACTTTCATGAAATATAATTTTTATAATTTTAAACTTAATACATTAAAAGTTATTTATAGTTTATATTCTCAGTGTTTAACTAAAACATTGTCCTCAACAACTTCACTCGTGTACCTTAAGCAATGATTCGTCATTGTCACAACAGCAGATAAATGTGATGCTACAGTTTACTTTCTCTTTTTTTTTTATTGTTGTCGTCGTTGACTTTTACTTCAACTGTTCGTTTTATTAAATTTTTTAATAAATATCATATATTTTATTATAATTTGATTTATCATTAGAGCTATTTAAATTACAACTTAATTTTTTCACATTTAAATTAATTTTTTGAATAAAACGAATGGTCAAACTTGAGATTAAATGTCAACGTCGACATCAATTTAAAAACAGATGGAGTATATGATTGCATGCAATAAAATCAAGTACTTATTTTGACATGCATTTTTAAAACATAAGTGATTTATCAAAGTGTATTTTTCAAAATAATTTTTTTCCATAGTGACCGGAGGTAACAAACGAGCTCATATGAGATCCACCGGCAGCCGACTGCCAGTGCCAGCAGTCGGGACTTTCTGGGAGGGCTTTTGCTTAAGCCATTTTTCATAGCTTCATTGGCCTTCACTGAATTATAGTTCATTTTTCTCTTTTAACTTATATTACAGTGTAAAATATTCTCAAAAACCACACAAAATCTCTTAATTCTAAGTTAGATCTGATTCATGTACGCATGGAAGTCAAAATCAACTTCACTTGTTTCAATGAAACCAGTTTTCCACATGAAAAGTACTGATCGTCGAATTGGCTGGGTAATCTCTAACAATAGATACATTCATGTCGAAATCAATGAACAGTAGTATTCTGAAAAGATTGTGTCACCGCGTACGTAGATTACTGCGATGACGAGTGGGGTGACATCACGTAAACAGGAGCCTACATGCTAGTTTATATACTCCAAATCACCTGGGCAGCATTTCTACTAGTACTCTCTTGACACTGACTTGCATTTGCATAGGGCCAACACTCTGCTAAACAGCAAGGATGGAAGGCAAAGCAGACTCGCCATTCGATAAGGAGTGAGCATTTCCTTGTTATTCTTAAAGCATCGTATTGCTATTCATAAAGCTTCGCAGTATCATTCATCAAAATCAACAGCGTCGCGATCTATTTGTGTGTGATCCGTGCAACAATTATCTCCCCTGTTCTCGTTTCAGGATTGCGGTTGTTACAGGAGGCAACAGAGGAATCGGGTTAGAAATATGCAGGCAACTGGCTTCCAACGGAATCACGGTAGTTTTAACAGCCAGGGACGAGACGAGAGGCGTCGAAGCAGTCCGCGCTCTCGGAACGCACGGGCTATCCAACGTCGTGTTTCATCCACTGGATGTAGCCGACCGGTCGAGCGCCGCCCGTCTAGCTGATTTTGTAAGGCAGAGGTTCGGCAAGCTGGATATACTGGTATGGTTCTCTTTGCCGATTCACTGTCCAAAATTTGTGGAGCTTAGGATTAAGATCTGCAGGATGTTTCGTAGTTTATTCCCGTATCATTTTGAAGTTTTGATGCTTTGCAGGTGAACAATGCAGGAATTTTAGGTGCGGTAATAGAGGTCAGAGACCCAGAATCTTATCGGAGAGAGGTTAGCAGGCTAGCCTAACTTCTTAGATATTTGAGACTCAAAAAAACACTTCTTAGACATTTCAAACTTCACTTGAAATTGCAATTTTTTTCAGGAAGTGTTTTAAGATATATATTTTCTATATATTTATTTTCTGAGGGCTATTATTTCTCGTCTTTTGCTGCATGGAAATAGCTTGCAGGCAAGGAAGGCATGGACAGGATTGAATGGATCAGGAAGCACACCATAGAGCCTTACGACAAAGCAGAAGAGTGCTTAAAGACGAACTATCATGGCACCAAAAATGTCACGGAAGAGCTTCTTCCTCTACTTCAGTTATCACCACATGGAAGAATTGTCAACATATCATCTTACTTTGGACTGCTCAGGGTAAATCTCTTTGAGACATGATACATAGCATGCTCTAGAACTAGTTTTACATATAAATTGAAATAAAGTATTTATATGTTACAAAAGACAAAAACTTAGTCTTTCTGTAATGCTCCAGTATTTCAGTGGTGAGGACCTGAAACAGGAGTTGAACAACGTCAATAACCTATCAAAGCAGAGATTGGATGATTTATCAGAATTGTTCCTCAGGGACTTCAGGAATGGTCAACTAGAGCCACATGGATGGCCTGTAGAAGGAGGATATCCTGCATACAAAGTGTCCAAGGCACTTGCAAACGCCTATTCGAGAATCCTTGCAACGGAGTACCCAACGCTATGTGTTAACTGTGTGCATCCCGGCTATGTCAGTACAGACATCAACCTCCACAGCGGAGATCTCACAGTCGAGGAAGGTGCAAGGGGAGCTCTCATGCTGGCTCTCATGCCCAAGGGAGGCATGACTGGCACATATTTGGACCGCACAGAAGTTGCATCCTTCATGTAGTTCCTTTGAAAACAACTGGCAAGGTTATATGCACTACAAATATCATATGAATGTTAAAAGCTTGATCCTAATGTTTGCAGTGTTGTATTGTTATTACAGAAGTTCTAGTCCATCAACCATGCATATATACGTGCTAGCAATTGTAAAAGACATGAATAAGAATCATCATTGAAAAGAAAAATTGTATGCCTTTTCAAGTCTATGTATGGAAAGGTACGTATCGCTTCTGAATGTTTGTGCAGTTCTGTCAAAAGTATGGCTTTTCAATTATTTCGGAAACATATAAGCACACACTTTTAAAGGTGCTACAGACATTGTTCATGTTCACCCTCATGCTTCACGAGTTATGAACTGTCAGTAACAGGTTTCCCTTGTAGTTTACTAAAAAAAATTAACGTGCTTGTTACAATCCCAGATTCCCAGACTGAGAAAATCCATGTTTCCAGAGGAAAGATCAACCAAAAGGGGGGGGGGGGGGTTCAAACTACTAACTAAAATCGCGCTTCAAATTAGTACTACATCCGTTTCAAAATATAAGCATTTCTAGATTTGGATAAAATCAAAAAATTTTAACTTCTACCATAATATCTAGAAAAATACATAATTTTTATTATAAAAATATAGTTTTTTATGAAAGTTTATTTAATGATGAATCCAAAAATGTAATTTTATAAGATAAAATATTATTAATTATATATTATTAGCGGTCAAAGTGGTAAAAGTTTGATTTTGACTAAACCTAAAAATGATTATATTTTAGAACGGAGGGAGTATAGTATAGATATAATTCTATCGTCATTGCTTGGCCCCTAATGTTTGCTCTATGCCGCTTGTGTTGCCGCTTCCTGATCTGCCGCCGCCGCATCCACCGGTGGCTCCGGCGCAGCCTCCACGCTCTTCTTCGTCTGTGCTATCTGGATGAGGTGGTTGTAGCTGCCCTTCTCCTTGAACAGCTGCGAGAAGTGGATCTTGCAGTAGAGGATCCCGTTGAGCGCGGCGTAGGAGGACGTCGTCAGGATGCAGCCCCCGTGCGAGCACTTGAAGCAGCCCTTGTGGTAAGACTCGCCTTCCAGCGTCATCTGCACAAGATGATCAAGGGTCCCAAAGTTATTTGATCTGAATCGTTATGGTCCGGATCTTTGCTTTTTATCAAAGTGACAGGGATCATTCCTGTACCTTTTCCAGTGGGTAGACAGTTTTTTGGCACGCTGCGCATTTGTCTTGAGTTCCAGAGAATGCGGATGATAGCTTGCTCGGAGCTCTTGCCTACACAAAATTTCCAGATTGGCTTTGCAAATATTAGTTTTACGGAGAAAGTACCTGATAATGAGAACGAGAACATAAATGATTTCAGGAGTTTTGATGTGAACCAACCTGATCATTGTTGTTTGAAGATGTACCACCTAAACAACACGACAGAAAGGATGAGGACGTTTGACTTGAGAAGGTATGGTATTGAAGGATGAACGTCTGTGAAATAAGCATTACCTTGAAATTTTTTTGAGAAGTTCCCTGTCTCTTTGAAGAGCTGCTCAAAGTGGATCTTGCAGTACAGGACGCCATCCATGGAAGAGTAGTTGCTAATCTAGAAATGATTTCTTAGTAATACTAAATTCTCAGCGGACGAAGGAACCAAAAAGTAACGAGTGGGACCAACGGAACATAACACACGGGTCCTCGAATTTGGCACAAAGTAAACAGTTGACGGGACGCGTACCGAGAGGGTCCCCTTGCAGTGGCTGCACTTGAAGCATGTCTTATGGTACGAGGCGCCGTCGGCGGTGAGGAGGTCGATGAAATGGACGGTCTTGTCGCAGGCCTTGCACTTGTCCTGCGTGCCTGTGAAATTCATGGCGAGCAGGACGCCGGCGCCGGCAAGACACAGATAAAATCTATCGATCTGCTAATTGCCGAGGCAGGATCCTCTCGTTCAAATGCGCGTCCGGCGGGTCGAGCGGGCGACTACACCGGCGAGCAAATTAACGGACGGGGTGGAGCGTGGAGGAGGGGAAGAGGTCTGGATAGCGAGATGGATGCTTTACATGGCAGCGCATGTGCTCCGGAGCGAAGATAGGAAACGGAGAGGCTCCAAACCGCACGTACAGAGTCAAGCCGAGCTTGTTATTTTAGCTGCTCAACTCCTGTTTTCCAGGACGTGTCCCGCCCTGCATGAAATGATCGCTCCCGTTGCAGGGTGTGCGAGCCACTGGCAGGGAGACGTAGCGAGTTGTTTCCACGGCGACCGTCGTGTTTGCCACTCCGGTAGCTTTTCTCCCCACGACGGGAGAGCGTCGGGCCGACAAAGTGAAATGGGCCTTAGAGCCCATATGGCTTGTATTTCTGGGCCGTAACATGCCCTCTCATGATTTTCTCTCTTTTTTCCTTTTTGCGAAGGCGCCTTAGCGAGAAAGACCCTAAAAATGTTATGGTCGCGTCTAACGTGATTCACCAGCTCGATCGCCAGTATCAGCTAGTATCTCGTTCACCATAATCCTATACGTCGATGTCTCAATTTTCGTCTCTCGAAGTCAAAATTAAAATTTACCGAAGACGTTTATGGACCTTGAACCAGATACGAACGGTCATCTGTAGAACAGCTACCCATAACCCTACGACGCATGACACGATATTTAAAGCACGATTGATTGTCAAAGAGTTAACACTAATTAAAAAACCGTTACGTTTAATAGTCGCACTCGTTGTAATTAGAAATAAACGTTATCAGTGTTATGACGTGCTAATTGTCATTACCACATAGGCACGTCCCTCCTATAAATATATAACCTACTCAACAGGACAAGAGATTTGTTTCTCAGAGAAAGACTATGCACATACTCACTGGACGTAGGGTCGTTATCCTCTGAGAGGCCTGAATCAGTCTAAACCACTCGTATTTCGACCCTATTTACAATATCTGCCGATCTACTCAACTCGTATTTCGAACGTCAACAGAGACACGTCAGGTAGAGAAGTGTGAGTTGAAGTTAGTCTAACTTTCATCCATGGCATCTTCAAGCAACCTTGTTTTCTCGGCTGTCACCATGTTTTATTTCAAAACATTGGTTTTTATCGCCGACGAAAAAGGTTCTTCGGCTCATCGACCAGAGTTCTTAAAAGCTTTTTCTCAGATCTCGTTTGAGATGCCTATTAAAGATTCCGAGTGTTTCACTCGGGTCCCGATCATGTGTTGATACTTTAAAGAATCAATTGAAGCAGATATCAACTCAGTCTAGTGATTTTTAACCTTGTCAATGGTAAGTTCTCTGGGTTGGGCTGGAATGCTACAACTCCAATAGCGACAACGACAAGGACTACATCGACGATGACTTTGGCTCCGATGAGGATTATCCCTCAAGAATGAGGTATCCGAAGTGAAATCGCAACATTGAGTTGCGACAGATCAATATGGCTAGAAGGAATGATCCAGCACTTTTTGTTGGGTAATCGAGTAATTTTCTCACCATTGATTCTAGTGTACATAGGAACGGTCATATGTAAAACGGCTACCCATGACTTCATGACCTATGACGTGGCATTTAAAGCACGATTGATTGCAAAGAGTTAACACTAATTAAAGGGTTACGCTTAATTGCCGCGTTTGTTGTAATTAGAAATAGATGTTATCAGTGTTATGAGGTGGTAATTATCATTACTACGGGAGGCACGTCTCTTGTATAAATATATAACCTGCTCAATAAGGTAAAAGATCTGTTTCTCAAAGAAAGGGTAGACATACTCACTAGACGTAAGATCGTTATCCGCCGGAAGGCCCGAACCAGTCTAAACCACTCGTATCAGTACTCTTCGTGATTAGTTTTACAGTACTCACACATTCGACCATATTGACAATATCTGTCGACCTTTCGAACTCGTATTTTAAACGTCGACACTGTCAAACGAGTTTTATACAAGAATCTCTATGTTGTGCGAGCCAGATTTAAAATACTGATGATTGTTGCTTTGTCAAGGCCCCACCCCCACAGGAACTCAGCCTGAAAAATAAAGAAAGAATAGTTTCGCCAGTATACGCATCACTTTACGTTTTCACCAGAAAGTAGATGCGATATCGTAGAAGACAACGACTTCTGCGTACTGAAGCAGAGCGCAGATCTTCAACATGACCGAGCAAAGATTTCCACGTTCGCCGTATTTTAATCCTCCTGTAATCCATATGGCCATGATAAAAACGCTCTAGCCGCCACCGCCAGCATACGAAGGAAAAGTGAGGTAACAGCTGCAGCATGCGACTTGGCAGCCGTTGCTGGTAACCGACAACTTTTGGGCCTTGGTTTATAGTAATACCACTCCTACTTACTACGTGTAACTAGTGGATAACAATTGTGTTTACGTCCGAGGAACCATTCGGGTCATCGTCGACTAATCCCGTGCCAAGTCCTTCAAAACTTTCGATCGAGGTCCGGTGAAACTGAACTGTCTGGCGTCAGCTTCTATCGGCGTCGTCGCGAGAGGTACATTCCACCCAGTGCTCTTGTAAGCACGTCCCGAGTACGTCGTCGTTGAAGGTGAAATCATTTTATTTGACACGGACAAAAAGCAGGATACGACTGCTTCAGTTTGTGGAATCACCGCCGGTCAAAAACAGGAATAATGAGGAGACGTAGGTACTTTACTAGGTTGTGTTTAACAACAACAATAACAATATGTATGTTGTGTGACCTCAGTCAGAGCGTATACAAAGTAATTTACTCGTAACTCTTTCAGAACAAAGTACTGTCAATTGAGTTTCCACTACGAACTGCTCTCTCAGTCCTTAAACTCTTGACACTTTAGGTGGATGCAAAGGATTTTTGAAGTTTTGAAAGAATACTATAGTTTTGTCGAAAACTTTGGTTTTATAAAGTGAGTAGGTGTTTGGATGTTACAAATTTTATAGTTTTAAAAATTATGGTATTAGTAAAATTGCAGCTTTTTTGTGATTTTGAAAACTTCACTTTTGACGTCTTTTTTCTAAATCATGGTTTTGCTTAGCGTTGGTTTTTAAAACCATGGTTTGTTGATACTTTGGTATTGGAAAATTTCAAGACCCAAACAGAACCTATACTTTTATACATCAAGTTTGATCATTTATTTTATTAAAAAAATTTACAAATATAAAAATAAATTAGTTATGCTTAAAATATCTATTATGATAAAACTAATCACAACAAAATAAATGATATTTTTATATTTTTTAATAAGATAAAAGTATCAAACACAACATAAAAATGTCAATAATTTAGAAACAAAGGTAGTATTCACAAGTACATGTATGCGGAGAGTTTCACCCACTGCTCCACTAGTACACACGAAAATTGGCACGAACCAGTTCTCCGGACCATTAACAACGCCAAGTGATGGAGTTTAGGTGGTCTCTGCAACTTGAACGTCTATAAGTGGCTCTGCACCGGTCTTCGTCACAGTTGTTACTCACTAACCCAGTCGTCCTGTACTAGGTGTTGGGAGAAAACAATGAAACAAACAACCAAACAGAAAGCGAAATGGAGCGTCTAGCTACGGCCTGACTTCAAAGAAGTTTCCATTCTGCTATGCATTGTTGTATACTATCGCTCATACTACATTTTGACGAACTGGACGCGACCATTTCCTTTTTTTTAGATGCGTTGCAACTTGAAACGGTGTGATGAAAGGAGCAAGAAGTCAGATGAAGCAAGCAAAGGGGACCATGATAACTTCAAGGCACAGTAGTAAACTGGTCCCAGGAGATTGCACGCACGGATTGAGATGAAGATGGTTTTCGAAGGCAATGCGGTCCTCCTGTCTGTCTATCTCATCGCCATTGATGGATGCAGACAATAGTGTGGATTGCAGGGTCCAATGTCGCCGATAATTGAAGCGTTGAACGCGTAGTAGGAGAAGTTAATATTGGGTTGGAGTTGTACAAATCTACGTGAGCCTCCGTGCTTGGAAACAAGCTGCCAATATGCATGCGTATCAGAGAAGACGGCATCTTTGTGATTTTTGAGCTACCACTTGTTCTGTTCCTGCTGGGCACGTGGTTCATCTGTACTTCAGTGAGCCAGCACGTATAACTCTGAACTATTTTTAGCTCGTTTTAGGTATGCTTCCGGTTCCTCGCGCGCGACGCCACCGATCATGAGTCAGTCATGCAATTCGCAGATGGTCAGAACTTGTCAAACATTGCAACTTTCCATCTATCGATCGCTTGATCCATTCTGAACAAAAGCAGCTTCTTCGTTTCCACTAATGCTGACTAGTACTGTAACTGCTGTTCAGACCATTTGAGTCTTTGAAACTGCTTGTGTTCCCCAAAATTGATATGTAAAGTTTTGTAATTTTTCTTAATAATGTTTTGCAGTGCAATTTTTTTTTGTGGAGTATTACTGCTGCTCTGCTCATTTCAGCTTCCAGAAGTAGCCAGTGTCCTGAAATTTTGGCTGCATTTATCTGTCTCTCTTCATTTACGATAGTCTCTATACCGAAACGAACGAATCATATACGTACGCAATTGAGTGCATACCTTAGGTTATGACCAGATCGGTTAGAATAGCATACCCAAACATGCAGTGGGCTAAAATACAACTAGAGGACACAACAAATCATAGCACAATACGAACAATACCAAACACACGGCGCAACACACAATGTCCCAAGGATTTAGGTGCAGTGGCGAACCTAGAAGTTTTGTAGAGCCTGGGCAAATGTAGTACTGGATAATAAACATATCAATCACTGTGAGGAAAAATTAGAATATCAAAAGTAGATTAGCAAGGTGTTTTTGAGTTTGACTAGCGTGGAGCCCGGGCAGGCGCCCAGCGTCGCCGGGCCCTGGGTCCGCCAGTGTTTAGGTGAGACCATACATGTATTCTTACACGTTGTCAATTGCCCTATCCCAACTACACCGAACATAGATGAGCAGCCTATCATTTTACATCGTCCAAATATTCAATTACCATAGGCCAACTCAAAATGGCAGTAGAAACTGCATTTTGCTTAATCCAGCGGCCGGCTTAACAAACTTTGCCACCTTCTCTGAGATTTTTCTACTCTTGCTCATGGATGACATGCAGATAATCTTTGTGTAGAGTACTGTTACATTAAAGCAACTTACCTAATCCACAAGGTTACTCAATAAGTGCAAGTCAGCAAATCCTACAAACGACACAACGTTTTGTCACTTTCCCCTACCGTTTTTGTCTTCTTCCAAGCGTCTAGCAGCACAAAATAAGTTAATTTCATGGGGCGTCTCGATCGACCGACGATGACATTTCGCCATGTTTCCTTGTTGTGCTCTGCAAAAAAGGGAAAAAAACGTATGATGCATTTGCAATACGTTTTCTAGATTGATATGGATATGTTCATATCTTCCTTTCAAAAAAAGATATGGATGTTCATGATTTCATCAAACACAATCGAAAAGGCAGTTTGCATACGTACATATTTGGGAAAGTAGTTCCCCTTTTTGTATATAGCAGACAACAGCCGGAAGAAAAATGTGTTCCTTATGAAAGTAGAATCGCTGCCTGTATACTATTCTCGAGATCGTGACACTGAATCAAACAACTTGGCACATATGTGTCTCGCAATAAACCTTGTGAATCATACAAATTAAGCGACTGGTTCAAGATTCCACAATACGATTAATTCATGAATTCTTGCAAAGAAAATTGGAGTAGGTGTTCACCAGTTCTCAGACAAAAATCTTAGAATGATTGTATATGCGTCAGTTTTAGCGTATATTTTGTTTAGGTTCACTCTTGAAACCTCGCTACCTGGAGTTAAATACCAAGGTTTTGGATTTGGTCGTACGTTTTTTAAATTTGAAATACACTTAAGATGTGTTATTATACCTCTGTGATACGGACACTCTACCGTATATCTTACTGAAGACTCCTCTGCGCCACTAGTTGTCTGCCAACGCAGTATCTATGACGCGATCCAATTGGAGTTCACGAGTCAATGTCAATCGTTGTTGCGATTGAACTATGTAGTTGACTCCACCGGACGATATTAATTAATATAAGGGCGTTGATCAGAAGAAAAGAAATTTAACCTCGCGCCACTCGCTCGCCGGCACTGATTTGTTCGCGGGGAAAAAGAAGTGCTCGCAACATTCGCGCTGATTTGGTGGCAAATTCTCGTTTGTACAATCGCCGAGCTAGGTAGGATTTGCAATGATTTAGGCTGATTTAAATTTTACGTTTGAGAGATAAATGTCGTTGGGCTCTCGTTTCCAGCTGGTATACTCCTATATCACCAGATATATAAAACTGATCAATGTAATGGATCATGCCCATAGTTAACTTGCGCAGGAGTCTGAGTTTATTGTGCTGTCGGTGTTGGTAGCCACAGAAGTCCACAAGACAAGGCCACAACTAACCTGAATTTCAATATGAGAACTGTCAACTTAGAAATAAGAGTAAATTTTACAAAACTACATGTATTTTGTCAATATTATTACAAAATTACAGATTTAAGCTACAGCTTCAGAAAACTACAGATTTGCTACAGTAATCTCAGAAACATATACTTAAAATCTGTTGTTTTATGATAAACTGAATATAAAATCTATAGTTTTATGATAAATTAGATATAAAATCTGTAGTTTTATGAGAAATTTGATGCAAAATATGTAGTTTTCTGAAATTATAATTTAAATACGTAGTTTTGTGATAATATTAACAAAATACATGTAGTTTTGTGAAATTTACTCTAGAAATAATGAAGGTGAAGAAGGTTCTTATTCCATTGTCTGCAAGAATTATTTTCTCTATCTTCTTGTAATAGCTAAGCTTAACGAACACTATTGCACAGTGGTTAAGTTGTACAAAAAGGAAATAAAAGAAAAGAAAACTTAACGATAGAAATGGTAGCCTCAGAACTACTCGAGAGGCCATTTTGGAGGAACCGGCTTTTGCAGAATGCGATGAGCTTGCGAGCAAGGGAACATGTACACTGAATTGGAGGTCTAAATTGAAAGGACCCATTGCAACGGGAATTTGAATCTCTTTTTATTCGAAACAAATGTTCTGAATCTGTTATACAGTATCCTAGTGAACAGCAAAATTTCTGGCACCGTAAACATAAACAGTATTGTTACTACAATGTTACTTAATGTTTTTATTGTAGCAAATGTGGAGTACTAAAATTATTACTTTTTATATTTTAATTGATGATGTCGTATAAAACAAAATTTATCTGTCATACCCCATTTTTGGGATACGTTGTGCACCACGTATCAGTCCCTGGATCAGTAGCTGATACGCACTAACACATCAGAATGTATATCAAATACATACTTTGAATAGAAAGATATACCTGATATCGGACCTTTAGTGGTAACTTGGTGAGGATTGAAACAATCCACAACCAGTCGACCAGCTAGAGGTGAAGCAAACGGCGGAAAAACATGACCCAACTCCACAAGCAAACTTGAGAGGTAAGACCAAAACCCAGCACGTCGTCGTCTTCTACGAATCCTCTCTGGCTAAAAACCACAATTACAAACTGTGAGTACATAAGGTACTCAGCAAGTCCTTAACACTAAGCAAAGATATATAGATGCATATGTGGTTGTAGCAAGAATTAGGCCACAGAGTTTCCTTTTGCACAAAGCCAATCTTTTATGCAGGGTTCACTACAGAAGTTTTGCAAGGAGAGAAATACATAGAGTAGTTGCTGTCCATATTTTAGTAGGTTGGTCCTGCGGAAGATGTTCATCAATCCCGTCAGTCCCTACATTTTAGTCGGGGAGCTGGCACGCAACTGTACCGTCCCTTGACACACAGCCTTCACTTTTAAAAACACGGGCACCTACACCCACTCACACCATCCAGGAGATAATCAAGTCTAATCAAAGTGAGCCCAAGCTGTAGTGTGTCAATACCGTGACAACGGCCAGTCCGGATGGATTTATACACTCTGCAGAGGTTGTACACTGTACCCACAGGTTATGCTTCTCTTGATCAACAGAGTCACATAACGCACACTTTCCACGCACTAAGGTATCCACAAGGACCCCTCAAGATGCTAACAGGGGTCATCACTCGAGAGCAAGCCCGATGACGCGATAGCACGTTCCCGTGACTCCCTGGACGCCCGCACGGTTCGGGTCATTACCAAGTACCTAGGGGCTATGCCATGGGTTGTACAATTCCCCATGGCGCGGGCCATTGCTGTAATCGTAGACCAGGCGGCGAGTAATCTCACGCCCACTTCCTGCAACTTGTGTACCAACCAACCGCCCTAGAGGGCCACATGGATACCAAAGAGTGAAGGTGAGTCCTTCCCAAGAACAAAGGTTCTGTGGTTGCACGTAAGCACTACGTTGAGGTCTGATGAACCGGTCCTTATATGACAGGGGCGACGCTCGTCCACGACAGGTGGACCAGTCCGAAGCTTACACACAGCACACAGTTCTAGGAGCCCGCCCCACGGCCAAAAACATTATCCCTTCCCATCACCTAGCACCAGTTGCACTAACACCCATCCCACTTTATTTCACGCACACCACGAAACACATTTTGACACCTTTGATAAGATGATTGGGGTTTGGTGTGGTGATGCGCTGCATCACATAAGGGTTCCTAAGCAAATCTAATATCAAGGTATCTTTCTATTCGTTAAGGACGTTAACGAAGGAAGTCCTATGGTTAACAAGGGGGCGTCATCAACGGGTAACAAGGTAGTATTCATATTTAATGAAAGTAAGTAACTGACATTAATATAAATACTTAATAATCAAGTAGGGTATTTACTACACAAGATTTTTAACATATATCAAAATAGATATGCAAGCATTTAGGTCATCTGGGTGCGCAAGCAAAATATAGGATGAATATGATCAAGGGGTTAGAGCTTGCCTTCAATTCTTTAATCTTTAGAACGTGTCTTCTTGATATTCTTCAGGTCTCTGAGTCTTGAATTGCCTGCTTGATGCCGAGGTCTTCGGACTTTTCCTTGAATGTTCCTTCTTCTGTCTTCTCTTGGGTCCAGCTCTTCCTCGAACTCTGCGTTGTCTACACGATAGAATATGCCTAATAAAACTACCGTAAACAAAAGCTCGAGAAGAACCGATCAACTTCGAATAAGAGCCAAAAGAACGCCACGAGAAAACTATGGGTAAATTATGCATGACATGGTGTCGATCCTAATGCAATGCTCATCAATCGATGTGTATCGTAGTGTTATTTACTACGGGTCAATTTCTATAATATTTATTTGGCTACTTCCTTATATTGCTTACAAGGTTACATAGACAGTTAAGTATAACTATACATGGTAAATGTTATACTAGTCTTTACTCTAGTACAAGTTAGTATTTTGGTTTGTTTAATATACTACTAGAGGTTTAAGGTGGCATCACATGCGTAGTTACTACCTAGCAATATTTACGAAGGATTAATGACTAATTGATTACTAATCTATCTTAAACAATGTTTGCGTGACTATTTTATTAAACTACGTAAGTATATGTGATATGAGTATCTGCAGGCCCTAATGGGATTATACGCTAATATGACGCTTATTTAATGAGCATGCTATGTGTGTGATATGTTTATTTTAGGCATTATCTCGTCTTGTCTATATTTACTAAAGGACAATGAGTAAACACTTAACTCATTAAGCTATGCTATATGAGGTGTTAGTAGGTCATGTGCATGTACGCATTATCTAGCTCCTAAAGTATTATCACACTGTTATGAATAAATGTATTCGTATATATATATGTCTATGTACTTAAAATGTAACTAAGCATGCGACATGTCATTTTCTACATCATTCTATAGGTAATACTATTTACTATCATGTATTAATGATTATTTACTAGTTACTAATTAGTATCCTAAATTAGTGATTATTTGCTAACTTTATCTTAATTATCTTGTA
>BCLF01000007.1:4757980-4819480 GCA_001602275.1 Zoysia japonica | reverse complement strand
TGGCAGGCGGCGTGCGCGCGGCACAGCGCGCGTGCCTGCTGTGGCAGTGGCTGCAGGGCGCGTCCTGCCCTGTCTTCAGGTTGAAGACAGGCGCGGTGGGCCGAGCCGCCGGCTTCGTTGGGCCGTGCAGGGAAGAGAAGAAAAGAGAGGTGGGCCGCGTGGGCTAGTAGGGAGGGAAGGAGGGAGAGGTGGCCCAGTGAAAGAGAAATTGATTTGATCATTTTTTTAGGGATTTTCCTTGCTTGTTTTAAATTCAAATGAATTCGAATTTCGAGAAAATTTTCAAACGAGCTGAGCCAAATAAAACCAGAGAAAATAAAAAACGGCCACAAAGGAAGATCATGCACTTGTCCACACAAGTTTTTAGTGCTCTTAGCAAATTTTCAAATTAAGAGAGTTCATTACTTTATGTGGGGTTTTTGCCTTTTGAATGAAGAGGAGAGAAAAGAGAAAATGTTAGCTCCTGTTAGAGAAAAAAATTAACTCTACCACTTTTTATTTCTTTTCTAAATTTAGGGTTTTACATTATCCAAACATTATTAGTTTAATTAAAAAATATCAGGCGTTTTTTTAATATATTGGAGACTTGCACGAGCTCAAGCAATTGTGCGTTTCTGTGTATCCTGTGAATCTTCACCGACAAAAATTATCCAGCACCGCGGGTGGCGCGCACGGGGACGGTAGCGCACCGGGCTTGCGTGCGCGGACGGGACGGGGACGTGGACGTCGTCGGAGCTACCGCCCGGGGATCACTTTTTGGTTGGGGCTTCCGCAACGCTCGCGGTCTCCGGCGCGGCAGGTGCGTGCGAACACGTACGGCTCCGCCCGCCAGTGCGCGCGTCGGCGGTTCCGCTTGCCCCACCCCACCTAAAACACGGACTGCGCATGGAGGAACGGTGCGCGGCGTGGTGTGGCGCAACTGGTACGCGCTGCCACGCGGGAGTTGGCCAGCGGTAGCAAGCAAAGGTGGACATCGACGGGACGATGGCGCCGGCGTCCGGCCAGGCCCCAACGGTCCGATTTGAAGGTTTCAACCGCGACGAACGATACGACACATCTGTCACGCGTAGAATCTGCAAAGCGTTTGTTTATGATGAGGGCTGCGATTCGCGCCTTCTTTTGGACTTTGTGCACGCCTGAGTTGAATGCAGGGTGGAGGACTTCTATTGCTCGAGTGATCAGAGTCATCCTGGTCCTGGCCGAGCTAGCTGTTCCTGAATCTTGCTCCTGCTCATTCTTAGCTTCTGTTTGAAGCAAGTCCCTTTGACTCTTTCTTCTCTAAAGAGAAGGGGAGAGAGCAAAGCCTGATAAACATTTAGACCCTCTTTAAAACGCATGAATTTAATAAAAATCATATTAAAATTTATAGAAATCAGTTCAATTTTACAGAAAATAAGGGTTTAGCTTAACTTTTTAGACCCTGAGCTAGCTGCACATTTATTAAGAGCCAAACGAAGTTGGAAATGCAGAGGCGTCGAGACAATTTCATGGCTCCTCTAGTCCAGGTGTCTTCCCATTCACGTTGGATGCCGATTCTACTTAGGTGTACCGTTTGATATCGCGCTACCTGCCAGTAATGTCCGAAAGTGACCGACGTGCAACATGAGAAAATTTTGGCAGATGAAAGTGACGCTGAGCGGGCGACAAGACGAAGAAATATACGAGTAACAGTGATTTTTTTTTTCTTGCTGGCGTATCCTCGTGATGACAGGCTCCCAGCAGGGCGCGCCTCGAGCTGCTGCCTGCTGCTGCGTCAGCTCTTCTGATCGTTTTCGCGCGCTGTTGAGTGTAGCGGCAGCAGGAAGGTTAGGAGTACTCGTCTTCCGTTTCGGACAACGGAACGAGGCCGCACAATCTCGCAGCTGGTATGGATCAGCAACAGGCTAACGGCGAATCACTTGAGCAGTTGAGACTCTGCTCTGCTTTGCCACCGCCTCGTATACCATCCCTTTACTTATTCTGTGGATTTCTTGCAACTCGTGCTTCTCAATATGTGTATTGAACCGTTCGGTCGAATAGAAAGGGATTGCGTACTGAATCAAAGTCCAGACAATACATAAACGCTGATTAATAGGACTCTACCAACGTCTGAATTTTTTTCGTAAGGAACACACAAGTGATGCGAGCAGGAAAATATTCGATGTGATGACAGCGCCTTTTCTTTATTCCCAGTCGAAGAAAAGAGCAGAACTCGGCAAGGCTAATCCATCGTTGGTGCCTATAAATGTCCTAGCAGCTGCACACCCTGTTTGAGACACGAGGACGCCCCCGAGACTGAAGGCGTGTAGCGGAAGCCCTTTCCTGTAGCATCCCCTCTCCCCTCCTCTGCCCCAATCCCAGTGCTCCTGCCTGCTTGCTCGCAGCTCCGCTGAACCAGCTTGCTGCAGCCGGGACATTCTCCGGCAATGGGGTGCAAGGCGTGCGAGAAGCCCAAGCCCAACTACCGGAAGGGCCTGTGGTCGCCCGAGGAGGACGAGAAGCTCCGCGATTTCATCCACCGGCACGGCCATGGCTGCTGGAGCGCGCTCCCCGCGAAGGCCGGTAAGACCAGCAGCAACAATTCACTGCTTCTGCATTCCTACCGAGTGCTGCGGGTGCGCAGTTCAGGAGGTTTAGGTGCATTGCGTCGAGAATTAAGAAAGCGGTGGCGAGTGGAGAGTGGTGAGGGGAAGAGCAGAGTCGTCTGAATTCCTCTCGCGGCTCTGAAGTTACTGTCCCATTTCTGAACAAGAAACAGAGCTCTGCTCTGTTTTTTTTTTTTTGATTTTTTTAGTGTGTGTAGTCCAACAAACATGCATACAAGTAGTTTTCTTTTTCACTGCCCAAAACTAAATGTGCATTGGCTCTCAAAATTCACTGGCTCGTTGCGTCGGCAGGGCTGAACCGGAACGGCAAGAGCTGCAGGCTGCGGTGGATCAACTACCTGCGTCCGGGGCTGAAGCACGGCGAGTTCTCCCCGGAGGAAGAGGAGACGGTGATGAGCCTCCACGCCGCGCTCGGCAACAAGTAAGCACCGCCGCGCATCCTTCTCTTCTGTTCAATTGCACGCGAATGATTGAGACGAAGCAGAGTTCTCCACGTCGCGATGTCGATGCGCCTTTCACTTTTGGCGGCATAATTTTCTCCACATTATGTTCACTAGCAGTAGTAGCAGCGCCGAGCTGGCAACCGGCTTCTGGAACGCGCAGAAACGGGTGAAACAACGGGCACCGTGGGGTTGCCTTTTCGTCGTCGAGATTGACGCCGACGTGCGCGCTCCACGCCGCTGCATATTCGAAATTTAAGAGATCTTTTTTTGCCCCTCTCTGTCCGTTCTCAGTGCACGTTTCGATGATTAGCTAGAACGGCTTTCTTTTCTTTCTTTCGAAAGATATTGGAGTAAGTTATTGAATGGAAAAACGTGGAGTTCTTTAGTAGAGTAGTACAGTACGTTGCGAAATATCTAGGGGGCAAGTTGGCCTCGCTGGCTTAAATAATGTGAACTTGGAAACGCTACATGCCATGCAGTAGAGTCGTGTCCAACACAGTTATCACAGAACATTTTTCTTCTCATTCCCGTATGGTTTCCATTTCCTTTTCATTATATTCATTCGGTGTACAAAAATACTCACTTTGTTTTTAAATTGATGTCGTCGTTGATTTTTACAATCAATTTTGACTATATGTTTTATTTAAAAAATTTGTTTGAATGTGAAAAATTTAAAGTTGTGATTCAAATAACTCTAAAGATGAATTAAATTATATTAAAATTATGAAATTTATTAAAAAAATAAATAATTAAAGTTAAATATAAAAATCAACAGCGATAACAAAAAAAAAAATGAAAGGAGCAGATGAAATAGCTAGCGACGGCGAACACCGTCCGTCCTCTCGATCCATCAGCACAGCGACGACAACATGTCGTCGACTACACTTGGCCCAATCCGCGCGTGCCCGCGAGCTACTCCTAGCCAAAACAGCCGCTTGGACACAATCCCTACTGGCATGCACACGTAGCAAACCTCACGATAAGATCAGATTCTTTATCGGGGCCTAGCAATTATGCCTCCCAAAAAAATCGAAGCCCCGGCGGTCCGCATGAATAGACTACGTAGACACACTTGTCACTTTCAAACCCGCGAGTGCCACCGATTTCTTTGGCCATCGACACGGCACGGGAAAAGGGATCGAGGAGGAAACCGCATCGGCTCGATCGTCGTGCGAAAGTTACGAGTGGCCGGGGTTTCCTTCCACTGACCAACCCCGCCGACAGAAACGGGAATGAAGTGAACCGTGACTGATTGATTGGGTATTGACATTGTCAAATTTCTGCCTCTAAATAGGTGTGAGCTGAAATTAAAATTTATCAAAGACGTTCGTGAGCTTGGGCTAAATGATCATTTATTAAACGGCTAACCATGATTACAATATCCGTCAATCTCTCAAATTCGTCGATCTTCGACAGATAAGATGGTTTTTCTGCTGCGCCGCGCAGGTGGTCTACGATCGCACGGCATTTGCCAGGGAGGACCGACAACGAGGTGAAGAACTACTGGAATTCGTACCTCAAGAAGAGGTTGGAGGGCAGGGAAGCGGGGCCGAGCACGCCCGCACCGGCACCGACGGCGACGAACTCTGCCGCCGACTCGGACGATTCCCACCAGAGCGTCAAGCCTGGTGCGGACGGTGGTACGGCGCCGGAGCTGCCGACGGACTCCGGCTCATCGGAGCCGCGCGAGTCGTCATCGGTGGACTCGAGCTGCCTGACAGGTCCGCACCCTGCTGCTGCTGCTGCGTGCAGGCCGCAAGCGCCCGTGGCTCCCAAGGTTATGTTCGCGGACTGGCTGGACATGGACATGGACTACATCAGCGGGCAGGTCGCGGCAGCACCTGTTCTGGATTCTGCGGGCGTGGTTCGTGCGAGTGCGAGCCCCAGTGATCATCATCAGGTGGTGAGTGTGAGTCAGGGGTCCGTGCGGCGGCAGCAGCAGCGGGTCGATGGGCCGTGCGGCGTCGACGTGTCGTCGTCCGTGTCCCTGCACGGGTTCGGCGACAGCGGCGCCGGCTGCTGGGAGTTCCAGGAGCAGTTCGACGGCATGGTCGACCAGATGCAGCCGGCCGGCGGGTTCTGCGACCTGCTCACCATGACCGAGTTCTTCGCAGGGCTCAACTAGCCACGGCGCGTGGATCGTCGGCCCGACTGCGTTTCTTTTCAAGTCTGATAGGGATCTCAGTGAAAGCTTTGTTTATGATTTTGTAAAAATATATTGTTGTGTACGTATAGGGGAGTTTAGAGGCACATAGTCAAGGCCACAAGGGCCACCGCAGGTCCACACGGCTGGTGCGACAATGTAAATTGTTGTGGTTTGCTTTGATGAGGGCACAGCATGCATCTACGGAAATAGGGAAAGGAAATAAGCCAAGTGTCAAGAGTGGCACGCTTTCAGCTTGCTATTGGTGGCGCGATTTGTTAATTAGAAAGTGAAATACTACTATCTTTTTGTGTACTTCTCTCTCTTTTTTCCGCCGTCTTGTAGATGACCAGGCTTCATATTTTTTATTACTGTTCTCTTTTTGTTTAGTATTGTGTGGAATGATAATATACTCTGATTTCAGTTTCATGAACCCGCTAGCTTTGAGGTGACAGGTTTTCTTTCCTATACTCCACCTGTGTCGATCGGGGACCATGCACTGTCGCTTTACAATCTTATTATACAAACTAATACTTGAAAATTATATTGTTATTATATAGTAGCTTTACTTTATAAACATATACGTATTTTATAAGATGCCAGCAATGCATGTTGTGTGTTTGCATTTACATAACGAAAAACCTAATGATGTGTGCTTTTATGAAACCTAATGATGTGAGCATATCTGGACATAACAGTAGTGCTGACCACAAATTTTGTTCAACATGAAAAACAGCATGATATGTTCATAACATACAGCACAGAATTGCTTTCACAAATAAGAGACATGCAAGGAAAGTTTGACCGAAATCAACAACATTATATACTTTTCAGTATATGAAGAAGCAAACAACTTTGAACATATATATGGCCAAATTACTTCTCCCGCAAATATTTTCAGAAGCTATGCCCCAAAGCACGCGAGAAATTTCTTTGGGGCCGTCCCGGTGGAACGGTACTTCGCTGCCATTTCCTCGGCCTTGATAACTTCTTCACCATGCAAGGCCATGGCCGTCGCTCTCTTTTCTTCAGCTTGCCTATGGATAATTGCCTTCTTGTTCTTCATCTTCTCAGCGTATTCAGCCTTCTTCTTTTCTAACTCCTCCTGAACGTTAACTCCAAAAGGTCATTATAGTACAATGCCAAAGATATGTGCATGTCATCGGAATATTTTACCTAACAGAATATAAATTATGCTTGAAAGCAAAATGTAGTCAAGAAAATGAAGCGATGAACTTACTTCTTGCTTTTTTAGCTGAGCATCAGCGACCGCCTTCATTGTGTTCTCCCATGAAAGAATTGCAGAGATCCTCTTTGCAGCTCTGTGACATATATATCAGTAGATCCATATATATATATTTGTGTTCTGATTATACATGCCAATAAATAGCATTATAACTGATTTTTTTCGCAGGAGGGATCACTTATGCGCTTTCAGTTATTTAAAGAACAAATTTCCCAAACAAATATTGAATATAAAAAGATACTGTCTTTTTTAAGAATCCTTTTAATATAGGCCAAGTGATATATTTTTATCTCCTAAGAGGTAAGACACGAATTCGATCTCAGCCGTTGATTTATATAAGAAAACATGCCTCTAATTACCGTCACGGGTCAAAACTCACGAAATACTTTTCAAATTGAATTATAAAGTAATTGATAATTATTGTAGAACTTTTATCTCTAGAAGATAAAAGAACAATTTTAAGCCTCAAGATCAACATAATCTAACGGTCTAAATTCATTTGGATCTATTTTAAAATATGCCTTTTTTATAAGATCAATAGTTAAAATTAATGATAAAAATCAACGACGACTAATTTAGGAATTTAGAAACAGAAGGAGTATTCATAGTAACCAATTCAAATAAATATAGCTATGTGCGAGTAGAAACTAGAAACATACTTGTTCTCCGCTTTCGTCTTCTCGTTCTCCTCCCATGCTTTGATCAGAGAGTTCCTCTTTTCGGTTTCCAACTTTGCCAGAGCAATATCTTTATGTAGTTTTAAGTCTGTCAACTTTCACGGTTGAGATCGATAGGAGGAGGAAGAAGAATACCAGTCAGTTATTTACCTCTCTCATTTGAGTTCCTTCTTGTGTTCTCAGGGGGCTTATTAACATCTGGGAAGCATGAATTGCATGGAACATGTTCAATAGTCTTGATAAATGACTTCATCAAATAAGTACTCCTGTTGCGCTATGACCGACAGGCGTATCTAAGAATTCACCCTTATTACGAATATCAATAAAGAAGAAACCATTGCATGTAGCTATCAGCACAAATTATTAGGCTCTTCATCGCTCTTTGTAATCGATCTGATTTGATTTCACTTAAGCTAATACTTTCAGGTTCCAATTTGGCGTTGAAGACTCTGAAACATAACAACTAACTCTGAAACAAATCAGTGCACTTGCTGAAACAATTTGGACTGCGATCAATTGCTTGGGAATTGGCAGGAAGTTATTGTTCACAAGCAGGTATGCAACTTGCGTGAAATTTGATTTTTGTTCTGACATGCATGCTCCCTAAAGCTTCTAGCAGCTTACTCCCTCCATTCTTAAATTGATGTCGCTGTTGACATTTAATCTCAACTTTGATCTTTTGTCTTATTAAAAAATTAGTTCAAATATGTAAAATTTTAAGTTGTGATTCAAATAACTCTAATAATTAATCAAATTATAATAAAATATATAATTTTTATCAAATTTTTTAAATAAGATGAATGATCAAAGTTGAAATTAAAAGTCAACGGCGACATCAATTTAAGAACGGAGTGAGTAAGTTTTTTTTTTTTGCAACTGATCGTGTGTACAGTAATTCAATAACCTTTCCTTACAAGTTTAAACTTTTGGATGCAATTGATCGGTGTATAATAGCTCAATAGTGATCTAGTTGAAATTGCATGTATTGCTATCAGCAGAAACTAAACAGCTATATACCAGGTTGAACAAGAACTGCCTACGAAGCAGGATTAGTACTCACTCTCGAAGACTACAAGAGCCTTGGAGTCACTTGCCGGTGATTCGGGCACCGGGACCGCGGCCTTCTCCTCTGCCGCGTTCTTCACCACCGGCGCGGCCGGCGCCGCTTCCCCGACCGCCTTCTTAGCCTCCTCCGCCCCAGCCATCGCCCAGATCACACACACACAGGCGAATCACAGCACGCTGCAGAATTTCGTGGAGTTGTCTTCTTGGGCACTCTAGTGCTGTTGGACGTGTACGTTGCCGCACGCTGGGGTGCGCTGGATACTTATATACCAGGCCGCTTAGATGGCACGGAGAGGCAGACGATTGAGAGCTTAGAAAAAGCTGGCGAGGGAAAGAGGCAAAAGTTGACATAAGTTCGGTGTAACCGTAAGCCACCGCTGGTACGCCCGCCGGCCAACAATCTGAAGCCGCCTGCCCTGTTCGTACGCCGTTCCGGAGCAGACGACTTTCAGAGCCTCTCCGTCGCGGTCAGTGAAAATTGAAAAAATTCCTACGCAATATCAGCCGTGTGTTAATTCTGTACTTGTGTTGCATTGCAATGGCTTGATTGACAAATGAGGCGATCAACCTGAATCGCGCCTGGCCTAGAACCCCCCACACCATCCGCGGTTGCACCAAACTTTTTACGGTTGTCGGCTTTGGAGCCTGAATTGCCTTTTGAGTCTGGCATTTAGGATTGCAATGGAAGGAACTTTCAGACCGGCAAAGTGAATTGATTCCACACTGAGCTTTAGCAAAGCACTCGTAAACTAAAATACAATTATTCCACAGCTCAGATAGAGATGGCTGTCGGCGCAAAATCGAGCTTGAATATAAAGGTAATGCTCAATCATGAGCTACATACACCTTCCTTTCATGTTCATTCCTGTACTTTATACGCTTTTCTCATTTTTGTTTCAAGCACATGGCTGATATATATCTGTAAAACAACCCCACAAACGCCCCCTTTCCAAAAAGATTTAACTTTTCCCCGTGATCATTCAATCTTTTTTTTTACATTCTTTAAAAAAGCTCATACATCGATTACATAAGAGGAGGGTACATGAGGGAGGGAGAAAGTTTGCATCCACAATTGAGCTACATGCCGGTCGCTCCGGGTCATTCTACATGACCAGAGCTCAGCATCTTCCTAGCAGCCGGCTAGAAGCCGGGCGAGACTAGGGGGGGGGGGGGGGGGGGGGGGGGGGGGGGGGGGGGGGGGGGGGGGGGGGGGGGGGGGGGGGGGGGGGGGGAGCGGAAGATCACATCATGTCGGTGTTTTTAAAGGCGTCAACAGCAGAGAATAAGGAAGGCGTTGAAATAGGCAGCTGGCAGCTCAGGGGGTGCTTGAAGTGACCACAACACCGACACATTCTCAGTGACAGATACGCCGATGTGAGCCCAGAAAGACGCAGCAAAAGCGCACCCGGCGATGAGGTGTGCAGCCCTCTCCACATGAGAGTTGCACAAGTCACAGGTGTCCGAGTCCATGCAGTGTTTCTTGAGTAGATTTTGCTTCGGTGATCATTCAATCTTACTATTTCTATTGAGGTTGCTTAGCGCGATTTAGGAGGAACAGTTACGACATTTGGTACCTCAATCGTTTAAAGTGCTTGTTATGCTACTTTATAATTATGCTTCTCCGTTGGATTATCTCGAGAATGCAAAGACAGGTTGGACCGGCGCAAATAATAATAAGGTACGAGTACTTGCTATTTCCACGCTAAAAACATTCGCTATCTGGCTCAAGCTAGCGAGGTGCAGCCTTTACAAAAACAGGTGAAAATCGATTGTTTTCAGTTTAAAAAATTTAAAATAAAAAATTGCAAATTTAAAAATCGATCGATAAACCGATCAAATCGAGCGATACACCAGTGAAAAACCGATTTAGTCTTATACTAAAAATAGTAAATCAAAAAAATTGATTGGTAAACCAAAAATAATCGAGCGGTTTTCATAAAAAAAATGATCTCATTTGTTCGATTTTTAAAGTTTACTGTAATGATTTTTCCAGATGATTTTCAGGAGCCGAAAATCAACGGTTCCACATTGGCCACGACATCTGAAGAAATTTCGTCAATACAGCATGTCAGGAACGACCCAAGCTTACGGTCAATCACTCATGTATTTGTGCTGACAAAGCCAAGTTTCTGACGAATCTGCTGCCGTGGAAAGGCGGAAATTCTCATGTTCCCGGTGCCGTTGTGACGACGCGTACCTTTTGTGGTTGAAATATGACTCTGGTACAGTGACGCTCTGTTCCAGCAGACGTTTGATTGGGGCGCTGCAATGTAAATTGCACCGTCTCCCATGCCTTATTCTGAATATTTCTACTTGTGAGGTCTATTCGCTTTACTAGTTTACTTGTTATCTTATTTCTGATCTGTAATATTTCATCTAATAGACCTACATGGTTATGTAATGTGAGGGGAAAATACCTTTTTTTCTAAGAAAAAATGGCCTTCTTATCTGAAAGTAACATTTTTTCCGCTCGGACCAATCCAAAGCCATTTGGCGTTTAGTCAATCCAAACCTACACTTGGCTCGTAGGTCGATACAGGCCCATAACCAAACACAAGGCCCATATAAGCTGTACCGTCGCATCAAGTTCAGCAGGCTTGATTAAGGCCATGTTATAGCGGTAATTTAGCATCAGTTTTTGGAGTATTTTGCATGCCATATCGCCATCTAGTACAGTTGCACGACTGTATATGAATCATCTAGACCTTATGTTTATCTTCATGCGTTTGCCGATGGGATCGTTATCTAGGATCTTAATTAAATAGGCGTCGGTGCATCGCAATCATAGTCCCAAACTCCCAATTGACAAAAAATCTCCCACTATCTATTGCGAAAGATTAAAATAATCCCGTAAACTACAGAAAACCAATCCAGAATCATATCTGTTGTAGTAGTTAAGTAGAAAGACAGTATAAAAAAATACATTAATTACACAGTATATTCAGTCTTCAATGGTAGCTTTACATACGGAGAATTATCACAGGATGTACATATACACACAATGAAGATGCGCTTTCTTCATATTGTGATGATTCCACTGTCTTCTTTTCTTTTAAGATGCATGAATATAGTATCTCCTATGGTAACAGCGAGTGCCTTCATCTGTATCGGCTGTACACAGTACACCTCATCTGCACTAATTCTCTGGGATTGGAGTGTAACCTTGTGGTTCTTCAAGGCGAGCTGGAGCTATGGCAGCTACCACGACAGAGGCACCAAATAGCACGACTACCAATGCAGTGAAGTTCACCAAAAATGCTTCAGCGCCATATTTGTCGAGGCCTGAGCTCTGGAGGAAAGTGAGCTTCTCCAGAAAGCCGAGCTCTGCAGTAGCCAGCGCTAAAATGTAGACAAAGAGCCCAAATAGTATGTGCCAAGGAAGAACGCCCTTCCTCACATTTGGTGCGGCACCAGGGAAGAAGAACGCAATGAATCCGAATATCCACTGATAGATAAGGCAAATGTAAGAACAATACTCTGAAGCTCATAAACAAAGTGACATCTATAATGTCTGCATATTCTTAATAACTGCAGTAGCCTATGAGCTCATATTATAGTACAAGGAAATTCTCTTTTAAACAATACCAATCCATGATAAATATGTTGGTCTATTATATATAGCTATAAAAGGAGCCTAAATGTGAAACCATGTGTGCGGTATTACCTGGATACCATATAAACAAATTGTTCCAATCCCGAGCCAAGAGTGTAGACTGTAAAGGTTGGCGATTCCACTTTCATTGTGAAATTTGAAAGCACAGTATATTCCAAATGCGCCAAGCACAAGCGCAATAGCATGGAGAGCCAAATGGATCTGCTTAGTTGTGTCATGGTTCCACGTGGGAAGTACTTTGTATATCATTATAGCTGCCAACATGAATGTGATATTACAAAACTGGAAATTTTGATCATGACCAGAGAACGGCAGAAACTATTAGCTTACCTTCACTGCCCAGAATAATATATCCTATCAGCATAAGAACAGGGTGAAGCTGCAATATATCAACAACAGACATTCAGTATGTGATGGATTTCGAAATTCTAATGTTCTCAAATATCCTGAATCTGATAGTACATATCAAACGAATGGATGAGACACTGTCTCTCATGGAAAGGGACAAATAGTGTGAGATACATGAAACTTTGCAATTAGCTTAGATGCCATATAAACTTTGAACTAAACAAACTGAAGCCAAGGCACGCACTTACACTAAAGTTAGTCTGCCACTATAACTGAATTCCTAACCTGAACCAAATAGAGTGAACAATGCTACAGCTACTGCCTACAAGCAAGGGGAAAACTCTGTTGTTCACTATTGTAGCTCTTGTCATCAACCCTTCCGAACATGATAAGCAATTCCATTGGCTCAGATTCAGCTCAAAGCCTGACACATGGTAGGTCCCTCCCTATTAAATGCTTTACGACCCTCATCCATCAACCAAAAATTTAATGTTCCTGAATTGCGATGCTTGGGATTAATGACATCCTCTAACAGATTGGCTCAAAGTGATACTTTATTATTATGTGAGCTCAGACAGTCATAAGAGGTTTTTGGCGCAAGGTAACAGAGCCTTGATAGGATTTAGCAATTAATCGTCCGTTAGTCTACAACAAACGAAACATAAAAAAATCTGTAGACTTAGAGCGGAAAGGTTAGAAGTTAGTAGAACAGATGCTTAGACCTGCACACACGCATACTACCTCTTTCAGCATGAACCTGCCTACACCCACTCGACGCTTTCTAAAGGACAAAAGGAAAATCACAGAGCAGAGACTAGAGAGCGAGTGGAACTCACGTTGAAGATGAGGTTCTTGTTGGTGTCCTCGAAGGCGAGCCCACCGCGGAACTGGATGCACCAGACCAGCACCATGACCGCCGCGACGACGGCCAGCGCGTGCGCCACGTACGTGAACGGCGCCGCCCGCACGCCCAGCCCCATGGCCCTCGGCGGTCTCCTCGTCCTCCCACCTCTGTTTCTCCTCTCCCCTCCCCGGCGCGTGCTCTCCCCGCGCACAGCTGCGGCTGCCGACGACGACGGAAAGAGTGGAGAGAATGCGCGAGCGTGGGGGCGTCCGTCCCCGCACGGCCGCACCGTCCTATAAATGCGGAGATTTTGTGGATTTTTTGCGGGGTTTTGTTTATTTCAGCTTGGCGTCTGGTTTCCGTGGGTTCTGATCTGATAAGGCCAGGTGGGTCGGTGCCGTGTACACTGTCGGGGGATTGATGCGAGCGATGGCAAATCTGCCCTTTTTCTCTTGCGGTTGTTACTGGGATGTTCCTTTTTTAGCTTATGGAATGGAGATTTGACATGGTGGGGTCAAGTTTAAACTTTTCAAGGAAATTTATACATGTGCTACATTTCATGATTCGTACTACCACAGGCTAGTGGGTAAGGACTATAGTTGTCTTAGTCATGGCTGTAATAGACTTTTGGTTATAGTGAAGAATGATTGAATTTAAGTAGTAAGTGTGAATGAAAAATCTAAATCTTTTCTTTATATTCCAATCCTATTTTCCGACACTATTTCCCATTTACCAAACAACACCTTAGAGAGCTAAGATAAGTTACTCTCCAACGTAAAACAAACTCTCTTTTATCTTAAAAATAGTTGGCAACGCAAACATCTCAAAAAATATATAAAAAATCAATTTCACAGCAAAACATAAGCTTTGAAACCTTTTTTTTACAATTCAAAGGAGGCTTTACAATTAAGGCCTGCTTTGAAACGCAGGAATTTCATAAGAATTTTGCAAGAATTAGTTTAATTTTACAGAAAAACACAGAAATAAAAAAAAATTCTTTTGCTCCAAAAGAGGCTTAAGTTTAGGAATCGAATACAAGTCTAGCAGCTTTCTCCCAAAAAAAGTTGTACTCCTAGCTACTAGCATCTTGAGACACTGGAGCAACTTAGGAGTACTCCCTCCGCTCAAAAAAGAAGTTGTTTTGAACTATATTTTAGTTAAACATTGAAAATATAAATTACAAATAAGTTTTAATTTAAAAATATAAAAATTATATGATTAAATTTGTTTTAAAATATACTTTCATAAAAATATAAGTATGTTCTTTTTAATAAATATTTTTATAAAAAATAGATGTCAAAGTTATGTTTTAGACACCGTATTATTATCTAAAATAATCTTTTTTGTGGACGGAGGGAGTAGTTAGTTCTAGCTTGATCCGTAGACTTCGTGCCACTGTCCCCCGCAGGTGCAAGAAGAAAGCGAGGGCGCGTCGCTAGCGTGGAAAACTGCTGCCCAAGCAGACGCGGATGGACAACAGGTTGTTGAAATGCGTGAACGAGCCATCTGGTATTAAGTTTGATGATGATGATTGGTGCGGTAAAATTGGATTGACGCCGAGTATTCTGGAGTGCCATCTGGTAAACTGTGTGATTGCAAGCTGGAGACCGGAGAGGATCTGTGTCCTCGTTGGATTTGACGAGCACTTCTTTGCCGGCTTGGCCCCGTCGCTCTTTTTTTTTATCCGAACGGAACGATCATCATGTCACTGTCCGATACTACATGTGTAGATTAATGTCTCGCCGTTGTTCTACAGGTGTTGTGATTTTTTTTTATTCGCTCTCAAAATTTTCTTCTTTCCTTATTCATTCTTATTTTTAATTTTGTTTCTCTAATTTATCATAACTGTTATATACTAAAGTACTAAAGCTGTCAGGATAACTGTAATGTTGGCCTAAAAAACAGGAATTAAAAGATCGCATAGATGTTATAAGTATAATAACCGTATAGTCGGCTCCAAAAATAAAGATTCGTTCTACCATGATATAAATCACGAAAAAATGCTGATAAACTACAGCTAAAACCTCTCCTCCGCTACACCGTGCACATGCACAAAAACAGTCACTAGAGCACTACAGAATTTAGTTAACCTTTCAGCAGATAAAAAAGCGAAGAAACGGAAATCCAGAACGCCATCTAGCTAGCTTCATTTCATTTGCTAGTACGCCAAGAGAACTAAAAAAGCTGCTCGGCTGGTTCGTCTGCTGGGCGCTGGGGGTCGCTTGCACCAATCTTCGGCTCTGCCGTCGGCAGCGAGTCGCTCGTATCTGCTACAGGCGCGCTATGCTGCGGCTGTGCCGCCGGCACCGGCAGCGACTCGCTTGTATCTGCTGCCAGCGCGCTGTGCTGATTGTCTTTCTCTTCTTTACTCGCGGACGTCGCGGGGACGGCTGCACCCTTGTCAGCAAAGTCCGGCTTGGCAGGAGCCGGCCTGCGCGCGCCGCCGTACGGGTACGGGCGCGGCGTGACGTGGCGTGGCCGCTTCTGGAACGGACGGGGTCCTCCTCCATGGAACAGGCGGTGCCACGGCTGCCGGCACTGGGGCACGTGTGGCCGTAGTTCCCACTGGAAGTGGGACGCGCACGGCTGCAGGCGCGGAGGCACGTAGTACGGCCGTAGTTCCCACTGGAAGTGGTGGAACGCGCGCGGCGCCGGCTGGGGCGTCAACGGGAGCGGCGGATACGGCGGGCGGTTCTCCAGAACGTCCGGCGGTAGATCGCCTTTTGCCACGAGGTACTCCGCGGCGAGGCGGCCGGCGGCCATCAGAACCTCTTCCTTCTCCCGGTTGGGCTGCTGGCCTCTCCCGTCGCGGAAGCCGCCGCCATTGTCTTGTATGCCAATGTTGGTCATGTTTGCGAGCGGGTTGGAGCCCTCCGGGCTGCGTCGGTCTTGGCTCGACGAGCGTGACTCGACTCGAGAGGCCGATGACGGAAGGCCGGAAGTGGAACGCAGCGCGAGATCGAGCTTGAGACGAGGCGATGTATGCATGGACGACGGCGGCGCGGCCAATTTACAGGGGGCGACGAAAGACGTTCCCGTGTCGGATTTGGAGCGTACAGTACGTGCGGCAAACAGGAGCCGTACAGCACGGTCTGGATTCACGACGCGTGTCCTATCCGCCGTTCTCAAGGCAAGCAGAAAAACGGAACAACCAACCAGCGCGCCCATGAAACACGGAACGGCGGGCATCGCCGGCCGCAGGTCCGGCGCCCGCGATCGATTCGGAAGTTGCCGCCGATATCGCGTCATCAATCCTCGATTGCTGCCGAGCCCGTCGCCGCCGTCAAAGCCATTCTAATCCTCGGCAGCTACATGCCGCCTCCAATGTCCCTGCCCGAGATTGATCAGTGATCAAACCTCATCCATCGCCATGGTTCATCGATCTCTGTCGATTCCAACTCAATCCCTGACGCCACTTTGATCGCATGTGCATGCATGCTTCGGAAGAAGTCGATGAATTGGATGTCGATGTGTCGCATGCAGCGTTCTGTTTTTCACGTTCAGATTTGAACAAACGCACCCTGAAAAACCTCAACTGCTTCAGAGCCTGACTCTGACCGCGTCTTGTCCCGCGAGCTCTGCTCGGCACCTGCATGCGTAACACACGTCCCGCGCGCTCCTGAGCGATCTGCGCGGACGCAACGTTCTCTAGCGGCTCCCCGCTTCCTATCGCCAATCGATTCCCACGACGCGCCCGGGCTCGCCCGGTCCTCCTCTTCTCCAGGGACGCGGCAGCGAAATAACCTCTGGCTTCGAATCGCCTCCTGAGGAGGGACGGGGCGGCGGCGACGACCGCGATGGCGACGGCGGCGGCCGCTGCGGTCCCGCCGGATGGCCGGCGGTGGAGCAAGGGCGCAGGATCCAGCTCGTCGCCGGTCACCACCGCCATCTTCCTCTTCTTCTTCGTCGTCGTCGTCGGCGTCCTCGTGTCCGCCCGCTGGATCACCACCACTGTGAGTGCCGAGTTTGTCCCCGTCTACGATCCTCATTGCGCCGTGTAGACATGGTTGTTCTTGTTTGAAACCTGAGTTCTTGAGCGGTTTCGTCTAACTGTTCAAGTTGACAAATGTGTTCCCCCCTAGGAATGAGGCATTCATTGTTTGCTCGATCCTCTATGTGATGCTCAGAACAAGAACATTAGTTATATTGAACACATGCATGGGTAGTCAAGACCATCCTTCCTAGGTGTTCCTGTATAATTAACAATTTAACATGCGTGCAGACACATCTGTCAATCACCGATTTGGATCCGTGGAGAACAAAACCGGTAGGTAAGCTCCATCCCATTTTTCTGAAACAAAAGTTTTACGCTCTCCTAGGCTAGATTGACATTTGCAAATATTTTTACTCACACACAGAGAACTGTGAAATCCAAAAGGAATACTTTCAATTTTCTTTCAAAATACGGCTATTGATTTCTTATGAACAATTCATCTTGAATTTCATGATACGCTATTGGCCTATTGAAAAATTTAACAAATTAAGTCTTGAATCATTAGCTCAATCATATTGTCATCCGTGTGAATTATATATGTGAGTATCTGTGTCAGTGATTTGTGATCTTAGTGGTAAATTTACGAAGCATGTTATTTTCACTGATAAAATTCGAAAGTCTCTTAACCTATTCATTCATGTTTTTTAATTCGAAAAATACATTTTCTCAATATTTGACAGTCACGAGCTGGTGAAAATTTCAGCCGTTGATCATCTTCTTCCTCGCCTTGCAGACAATCCTGACCACGACGCAGACAACCTCGATTCCCGCCGTCCCCGCGGCGCCGCCGCCGCCACGGCCGACCTACACCATCTCCTGCTCGGCGCCGCCACTGCCGCGCGACCCGAAAGTCCCCAGCAACATCTCCCAGACCCTATCCCTTGTGCTCTCCCCCAACTCCACCACCGCCACCACCTGCGCCGCCGTCCCCGACCCCCCGCCGCTGCCCGCCACGCCGCCGCCCGGCGCCAACGCCTCCTCCTGCCCCTCCTACTTTCGGTACATCCACGAGGACCTCCACCCATGGCGCGTCGCCGGGGGAATCACACGAGCCATGGTCGACCGCGCCCGCGCCACGGCCAACTTCCGCCTCGTCGTGATCCGCGGCCGCGCCTACGTCGAGCGCATCGCGGCGGCCTTTCAGACGCGGGACCTCTTCACCATCTGGGGCATCCTCCAGCTGCTCCGTCGATACCCAGGCCGTGTGCCGGACCTCGACCTCATGTTCGACTGCGTCGACTGGCCTGTCGTACGCGCGGACCAGTACGATGGTGAGAATGCCACCGTACTACCGCCGCTCTTCCGGTACTGCGGAGACAACGAGACTCTCGACGTCGTCTTCCCTGACTGGTCCTTCTGGGGCTGGTAAGCAACTGCATGTTTGTATCAGTAATCATTGCATCCTTTTCCTTTGTTCATAGGATCATTGAAATTCTAGATGATTACTCCCTCTGTTCTTTAATTGATGGTGCCGTTGCCTTTTAAATTTAACTTTGACCATTCATCTTATTAAAAAAAAATCGATAAATTTCATATATTTTAATATAATTTGATTTATCATTAGAGTTATTTGAATCACAACTTAAAATTTTCCACATTCGAGCAAATTTTTTGAATAAGACGAATGGTCAAAATTAATTGTAAAAGTCAACGGTGACATCAATTTAAGAACAGAGGGAGTATGCCTTTAGGAGCTAACCAAAGTGTAAATTTGACTCCATTCTTCCGTGCTGTAATGTTCAATACAAAGCACAGACACTCAATAATTTTCTTTGACGATAGGCCTGAGATCAACATAAAGCCATGGGACGCTCTGCAAAAGGATTTGAACAGCGGCAACAAGAGAGTGAAATGGTCAAATAGAGAACCTTATGCTTACTGGAAAGGCAATCCAGATGTTGCAGCTAAAAGGCAAGAGCTGGTTAAGTGTAATGTCTCCAGTACACAAGAATGGAATGCACGGATTTACAAACAGGTACTTTGATTGTGTTTATCTTACATTGCAGTTTGTTGTACAAATTTTTATGGTCACTCTCTTCTCACAGGTTGACTTCCATCATATTGCCTAGTTCGATGTCCATAAAATATTTAAACCGATCTGAATTAGTCCACAACCAACATTTTCAAGGAAAGCAGATTCGTGATTAATGAGCTAGTTTTGTTTTATTTTTATTTAGGACTGGCTCAAAGAGATCAAGGCAGGATACAAACAATCAGATTTGGCTAGTCAATGCACTCATAGGTTTGCTGTCTTTTCTTAAAGTGAGTATTTTTTGTTTTGTGGTAGTTCTGAACTTCTTTCCTTGGGTGATAGGTACAAGATCTACATTGAAGGATCAGCATGGTCGGTCAGCGAGAAGTATATTCTAGCTTGTGATTCCATGACACTAGTGGTTACACCAAAATACTATGATTTCTATTCTAGAGTTCTGATGCCCATGGAACATTACTGGCCAGTTCGGGATGAAGAAAAGTGTAGCTCAATAAAATATGCTGTTGACTGGGGCAATTCCCACAAGAAGAAGGTATTTTCTCTATAGCTTTGTGCATTATTAATGAAATTTTGCTATAACATACTCTTGCCTATACTGGTACGAATTGAAATATAAGCAGAATCATTTTGTCTGAACTCAGATGATATTTTAAGCGTCAGCTAATCGAACGACAATGGTGAATGATATGTTCAACATGACACTAGGGAGCTTTTTGCCAGATATAACATGTATAAATTCTAACATGATGCAGAAACATTAATGCCCATTCAAATTTTAAGCACACTAAGCAGCATAGGACACTGGCATATTTCCTGTTACATTGTGGTGTGTAGTAATTGAGCATGACAAATTTAAATGTACTCATAGCTTCTCAGTAGCAAGTAATCAGTTTTTATAGCTATCTGCCTTTTGTTCTTAGTGAACTAGATTATACTCCCTCTGTTCTCAAATTGATGCCATCAGGACAATAAATCTAGTTTAAAAATTAAATTAAAATTGTTGTTCTAATGATAACAGTTTAATAATGGAGATAATAATAACACAGTGAATTGTCATATTATACAGTCCTTTAATAATGGAGAACATTCGTTCATGCCTCTTTGTGAAAGATTTGCATCTTTTTATAATAAATCATGTCCTAATTTCTCCATGTCAAAATAGGCACAACAGATAGGAAAACAGGCAAGCAACTTCATTCAGCAAGAGCTCCGCATGGACTATGTATACGATTACATGTTTCACCTCTTAACCGAGTATGCCAAGCTCTTAAGATTCAAGCCAACCATACCACCAGACGCAGTTGAGCTATGTCCGGAGTCTTTGGTTTGCCAAGCTGTTGGATGTGAGAAGAAGTTCATGGAGGAGTCCATGGTGAGGTCTGCGAATGATGCTGGTCCATGCGATTTGCCACCTCCTTTCAGCCCGGAGGAATTCAGAGCGCTGCAGCTTAGGAGAGAGAACTCAATGAAGCAAATCTAGGCATGGGAGCAAAAAGCTTCCAAACCTGTGGACAGCAAGCTATGAGAGCTCCATACTTCTCCAAACATGCATATGAAATGCGTGGTACATACCAATTTTTGTAGTGGTAATAATCAGACATTATTAGATGATTGAATCAGATGTCTTACGTCCAGAATGTTTATGGTTCGTACCTAGTCCCTTAGTACTTGTCAAAGAATTATTTATTGTGAGCTTTAGTTTCAACATTCTGGTTTATCAGTAACATTGCTACCACGAGCTTACAAGAGAATCTTAGAATGAAAAGTAGTCAAGGAACAATTCAGGAAGCAAATATCTTTATTGTACCCCTTTACAAAGTGATAGCGGTTTTTAGAATGAGGCGTCAATATTTATCATACCCCTTTACATATTCGTATTTGATGGACGACATCAAAGCTCAGCAAGCACTACGAGCAGCCAAAATCAGCCGTTTTATCGCTTGAAAACCAACCAGCTTCTAAAGCATTTGTGGAATCTACCGAGTTCCCATAAAAAATTTAGGATGGTGACTTAGGTTTTTGCTGATTCCCCAAGAGATGCAAGAAATGATGTTAACAAAGATGATACGCAAGTGCTACATACCACGCTCTATGCAGAAGTGTACACAATATAATGATTTAGGGAGGTGATTTCCATTTTCCAAATTGGATGAACAACTTGAGGAACCGCAGTAATAATGATGAAATGCACTTCAACATTGTCACGTTATGAACTATAACACAATGTGGAAATGAGAAGAAAGATGGATACTGTTAGAGCTGATTCACAGATCACCCAACATAAACATTCAGCCACAACATCAAAGGATACTCTGTTATTGAACTCTCAAATAAAATGTTCTGGGTGATTATTAGATAGGCTGCAGTTCCCAGAAAACATCATAGGATCCATGATGCATGTATGTGTAACACAATAAAAGAAATATTTTGCAATCAAATGGGCCAAACCTCCTGTCAGCTGATAACAGCAATGTTTAAGGGCACAGACAATTTATTCACTATCTAAAGCCTAAAGTTTCTAATACAAATTAGAGAATTGGAGGCATCACAATTATCGCTATAAAACTGACCTGACCGTGACTTGTACAATGACTAATACAACAGAGAGCATTTACATTCGTTTAATTTCTCAACAGAAAAGACGAACAGGATAGTTGGTTACACACGCTCATCTCTTCATGATGAAACCTAGTAGTATTCCCAGAATAGCAACCACCAGTACAAAAACTAATGAGAAATCACCATGCTGCCTGCTGATGCCCCGCTTTAGAAGATCCTTTTAAAAGTCCATCAAGATAAAACAATATATTAGTAATCTATTGAATTAGTTAACAGATATTTCCCTCAAAAATTAAGTTCACGGACATGCAGTGTGGCGCATGCTGGAATCATGAAAATTGAAGAAGAAAAACAGGAAAGAAAGAAATGAAATGAGGGAAGATACAAAAAGGGTCAAGATATATGTAGCCGATATAAAAAGGATGCATGAATAAGGAACCTCATATTGTACCGATTTTAAGGACAAATGCTTAACTATCAACAAAAAAACGTACCAATATCACAAGTTCAAGCTAAAGAAAAAAAATAGAATACTTGTTGCCTATAAAATTAAACTAAAAAATTATATTAAATACACAGTGGGTAGCAAAGTAAGCCAACAAAAAAATAGAAAAAACTGACCAGTTCTTCTCGAAGCCTCTTATTCTGTTCCATAGCAGAATTCTTCTCCTCGATTAGCTTTGAGATCAAAGCAAATGGCTACAAACAGACAACAAAAAAAGCATGTCATGGTCTATGCTACTTTGTTAATAATATTTAGATAAGAGATCGGAATAATTCAGTATTGTAAGTGATAATCAACGCAAGCTTCAGAAGATTTTTGGTTGGGTACAAAAAGAAATAACATCAGTGAAATCAATGTACATCTTCCTCTAAACATTTTCACGCATAAAGGACCAATACTTGACGCATATCAATACCAGAGGAAAAATGCTTAAATCAAAATACTAATTGATGTTGCCGTTGATTTTTAAATTCCACTTTGACCATTCGTCTTATTCAAAAAAAATTAATAAATTCATATATTTTGATATAATTTGATTTATCATTAGTGTTATTTCAATCACAACTTAAAATTTTACACATTCGAACAAATTTTTTGAATAAGACGAATGGTCGAAGTTGAATTTAAAAGTCAACGGTGACATCAATTAAACGGAGGGAGTATATCATTTTTGACAAGATTGGTCAACTAAATATATTTTTATGTGGATAGCCAAACAGTCATTGGAGGAAAAGAAGATTACCACGAAACATTACGAACTAATAGAATGAGACAAAGCTATGTAGAGTCAACAGTTGAAACAAATTAGTATCGCTGTCTTCTAGTAGTTACTAATATCTTCACCTGTTTTCCTCTATTGCCTAATCAATATTATAGTTGGCACAAATAATATTTCTAGGGGAATGGTTAACTCTTATCAAGTTCATTGCAATGTTAATGAGATATATCTAATTCAATGAACTTTGAAGTGTAACTTCAAAATAAACAGATCTACACCTAAAGTTAGAACTAGGTAAAGCTTGGCAAATTTAAATATATAAAAAAAGATTCACCTCAGCGGTCATCTTTTCTGATTCTTTAGGTTCTTTTGTTTCCTGCAGAGAAAGAAAGTCTTTCAGATTCAGAAGATTGACTATTCGGTAGGATCAAAGATAAGTGCACAAATTGATCGGCAACTCAGTAACAGAGAGTTTGCTTCACATAATTAAAAGAAACGAGTAACAGAGAGCAATTGCAAGTTCTCCATGAGAGCTGGGACCGATCACCAAGAATCAAGGGTGCCGATTAATGAACTAATAATAACACTGCATGATCAATGATTTACCTCCTGATAACTCAAACTGCCTGGAGAACCATCCTCAAATCCCTCAGATTGTGAAGATGGCGCGACATAGGTAACCCTCAACTTCACTTCATCGACGACATTACCTGATTCTTTGGTAAACTGCACATATTCACTTGCAATAATTAGACAAAACAAAACAGCCAACACTAGCTAAAAATTAAAACGCGGAAGAACAAGGTGTGTTAAAACATGAATTACCATATCTCCTGTGATATCCTTCGGTGTGATGTCCTTGCCCACGATGGCACTCTGAACAAGGAATTTGTCCCTGCACTGCAAATCCGGCGGTGCCTCCCGCTGCGCCTGCATTGTAACTGAACCAGAGAGCGGTGCGTACCATGTTAACGTAAAACGGCCATTAATTCAAGATAAATCAACAACTGAACGCTGCAATTCACCGAATTACCGAGGACGTCAGCTGTGGACCGTGGTGGCACAATGCCATTGTTCGGCCTGACGCAGTACTTCTTCGGGCTAGTCGTCTTAACCTACTAACCAAGTAGCGCAGTTCCTGAGAGAACATTTTCGCAGAATTGCAAGGTGCACTCAAACTTTTTAAGGGGGGAGATTTGTTTACCTTGAACGCGACCTGATCGTCTGTCTTATTCGTCAGCTGCAGCGCGCATGAGATCTGCTTCTTCAACTCGACTGCATGGTTCGAACGAGAAGAGGACAATTAACAAACACGGGAAGAGTAAAAGTACGATCGCGCATTACAAAAACCCATCGATAAATAAAAATTAAGAGACAACAACGAAGGTTTCGGGAACTGAAAAACGTTCTCATAGAGACATCGAAACTCAATTCAGCTCATCAGTATTTCTCAGAATTCCATGGAAACACGGCGATTTAGCGATAAGGAATTTTCAGCAAATCAAGGGAACGGATTGAACGAGAGGCGAAACGCACATGGGAATCGCAGCTCGATGGGGTCGATCCCCAGCAGCTCCCCGGACTCGGAGTTCATCCTGGACGACGGAACAGTCGAACCCGGCGCAATCGAACGGGCGGCCGCAATCAAATGGAGACAAGAGAGGCCGGAATTCGCGAAAGTTGGGAGGAATTTTTCCGCCTCTAGCCTCCTGTTTCCTCCTCCCAGGCCCAGTGATGATATTCCTGGAGCGGAGGAGAACGGGGAACTCGGAGTCGGGGAAAAATCGGGGTCTCGGGAAGGGGCGAGAAGCGGAGGAGGAGAGATGGGACGCCTTGCTCTGGCGGGTGTTGTGTTGGCTGCCTGCGGCCTGCGGGCCGGCGGGGCGGGCGACGGAGAATATTCTACGGGTAACACGGGCGTCCACACCTGTGAAGTGGGAATACGCGCCGGTCGCTTTCTTTATCCGACGCAGCACATCGCAGCGTCCCCGTTTTTCTCCGAGGCGGCGAGGGTCCGCCTGGTTCTGGGTCCGCCGCTTCTGCTGGCAAAATTTGACAGTTTGAGTAAGTTGATCAAGCCACAAAACGCTGAAATAGCTATATCCTAGACAATGGCGTCAGTGACCGAACCAACGACTCGCTATCAGGTTGCGACATTTTACAGTTCAAGAAAACATTGTCAACATATACTGACTCGGACCAGAAAGTCCAAGCAAGCTTGTGGCGACAGGCTACCCCGTGTCTGTTACGCTCAGAACTTTCGCGAAGAAGTGGCTCGCCGAGAGAGAGAGCAAAAAAAAAAAAGTCATAGTCGTTCGATAGATAGCGTGGTTGGATAGATAGCGGTCCAACCGCGCGACGGGCTACAGCAAAAAAAAAAAAGAAAAGAAAAGAGGTGACAATGTCGTTCGGAGAGAACGTTCTCTGGCCACCCACTACCCAAGGTGCGGGTTCCGCTGCTGTGCGGCCGCATAGGACCGAGACCTACCTACCGACGACCCAACAGCAGCAGGCAGCGCGGCAGCGGATCCGCTTCCCTGCTCAAAAGCTCACCCCTCCCCCTCTTGCAAAAGTATCATCTAGTCCGGTCACGCGCGACGACAAGGGCGCCACGCTAGACCAGAGAGCAGAGTCTGCACATAGCCCATGCAAGGTGGCTGCCGGAGAGTTGATGCACGCCCATACCTTTTGGCGGGCCGAAAAGAGGCTTATCATGTGGACGTGTTTTTTATCTTTTAGTTGGCCTCCTTTCTTAAAGCCCACGAAAGGCCCACTTTTATGGTATGAGATGAGCCCAATATCAGTGAACGCTTTCTTTATCTTTTTCCCGCGTCCCTCGTATTTGGCTCCGATTCCATCCGGGTCTTACGTGGTCGCCCGCGAACCACCAGCCGTCCCCGTTCCCCACCTCACCCCCTCTCCTTCCTCCCCGCCCCGCCGGTCACCACTCCCGCCGTAACCCCGAATCCGCCATGACTCTCGCACCCACCTCCCCTCTGGCCGCCACCGCCGCCGGTCGGCCCAAGCCCTTCTCGCGTCGCTCCCCTCGCCGCCTCCCGCGTGTATTCTGCCAGGCGGCCCCCGACCGCCCGGCCCACAGCGACAATGCGTCGAGCGCCTCGCCGGCGCCGCCGCCGAGGTGGCGCGTCGCGGTCTCCGCCGCGCTCGCAGCTGCAGTGGTTGTAGCGGCCCCGGCTTACGCGGACCTGAACAAGTTCGAGGCTGAGCAGCGGGGCGAGTTTGGCATCGGCTCCGCCGCGCAGTACGGTTCGGCGGACCTGAAGTACTCGAGCTGCTCAGTTTCTTCATCTTTTGTACTCTTGTTATTTCATTATGTTTCTGACTTTCTGATCTGATCATTTGGGGCTTGGTTTTGTAGGAAGGCTGTCCATGTTAACGAGAACTTCAGGTGGGTTCTTAATTTCAGCTGTGCAAGTTAATTTCCATTTTTCCCATATCAAGTTCATCTTTAGCTGATAGATATGAGAGAATGGTATATTAGAGGATCTTGTATTCTTAATTGTGATACTGAATGGAAATGTCACTTGATTTCCGCTTGTTTGAATCAATATAATTTTGTCTTTGTGAAAGTATACATATTAGTCACTCCAGACCTTGATGATGTATACTTGTTTTTTAGAGATTATATTGGCACAAAAACATTTCAGTTAGAAACGATCTAACTTAAGTTAATTACTCAATTTCATCATTGTATACTGTAGTATGTGGAACTGTACCATGGTGTACGCTAGATGGATTATGCATTTTTCATTGCTGGGTTTGATAACTAAGCAAGTAGGTGGTTCTCTTCATTACCTCAATATTTGAAGTTACTGATGCAGGCGGGCCAACTTTACTGCTGCTGACATGAGGGAGTCAGATTTTAGTGGTTCCACATTCAATGGTGCCTATCTTGAAAAGGCTGTTGCTTACAAAGCAAATTTCACTGGTAAGGTTCACTGTGCAGATAGTTAAGCTCCTAGCCGATGTTTCCATGCTTAATTTGTGTAGTGTGGTTGACAAATTATTACCTTTTAGTATTCTGTTTGGCCATCGAACACTGTATCAGAGTGATCAGTCAATGCGAGATATCAGAGACCACCATATCCACTACTGTACAAGCCCACCAATCAGACCAGGAGTCTACATAGTAGCTATACTTCGCTTTCACTTGCTTCATTTCGAGTGAACCAATGCAGTACTATTTATTTGAGAATTGGGAAGTTGCTCTGAGCCTCTGGATCTGTCATTCAGTCAAGAGGGGAATGATCGGGTGGGTTCAGACTCTTTGCGCCATCTAGGAGAATTTCGAATCAAGATACAACCATGAATTGAAGTGAAAAAAACTACAGATGAAAGAAGGATATGTTTCTAATTTTCTAGTAATAATGACTTTTGAGAGTATGAGCTCACAACAAGCTAGTTGATTCAAGCAGTTTAGTGAGCATAGCTCTCACCATGAGGTTGTTTGCTCTTGTGCAGGTGCTGATTTGAGTGACACTTTAATGGATCGCATGGTAAATCTGGATGAATACTTTTAACTTGGTCACGTTGTTTAAGAAACATCAACCATTTTGTCCAATGCATGTGATCTTATATATTTACTGAAATATATGGTCCTATATGTTGATTTTGGACCTATGTTTGTTCCGTTATGTGAGTAATGGAACGGGATATCATCCCTTTTCGAAAAAATATGTTGATTTTGGACATAAATGGATGACCAACAGAAAAAATTATATTCAGCATCGAACGTTGTATTTGAAAAAAGAAGGATAAAATGAAAAACTTTGGCCGCTGGTATTATATGTGCATATAAAAAACCCGCTGAAGGCAAAAGCCTTCTTTATTATATGTCCTCTTGATGCTGCCAAAATTATCTCTCGTAGGCCTTCTACTCCAGCATGGCTCCAGGAGCTACTTCCACCTTACGAAAATAGGTTTTTCGGTGTGATGGCTGATGTGTTTTCAACTTTTTTTGTTTTGTTCATTCACTTACTGCCACACCGGTAGGGTGAGCATTGCCAGTGGTTTTTTTTTTAGGCTATATGTGTTTTTGAGCTGTTATGCACTGGGGGCTTTTATTGGCATGAGCGAATGACTATCCTTGAAACTAGCCTTTGGACAATCTAAATTCTGATCTTGCAAGGCAGGATGGACAAATAACTGGATTGTGCACTAGAAATTCTTAAAAATACTTCAAGGACACTGTTTATTTCATTTATACATTGTGATACTTGCAAACATTGATACAAGTTCATATACCATGACAGCTAGTGGGCATATGTTCCTTTTCTTAATTTACGGAAGGAAATTTGTCAAAACTTATGGTATCACTGACTGACTGGCCTTCAAGCAAGCAGGGGCGGAGCTAACATATTAGGAGTGGTGTCACAGGACACCAACGAATTTTGGCTGCACCCGTATACATCTTGCTATTTTACACTAGTGACACCAGTAAATCATTGTTCTGAGTGATGATGACACCATTCAACTTAAATCCTAGCTCCGCCCCTGCAAGCAAGTTTGTCACTTTTAATATTGTTGACAGGTTCTCAATGAAGCTAACCTTACAAATGCTATTCTTGTGCGGTCAGTACTCACACGTAGTGACCTTGGTGGAGCAATCATTGAAGGTGCCGACTTCAGTGATGCTGTTATCGACTTACCCCAGAAACAGGTACATAAATATTTATATAGACAATATTATAGCCCAGATGGCACTTTTTTGTTGAATACACAAAAGCTCTGCGAGTCAAAATTTTATAGAAGAAAGGACCATAAATGGGTCGAGAGTACACAATGCAACACGGTAGCACTTTAGGTTGAAGGTATGCTCATTTACTACAAAAAGGGGACAACTAAGAACAGAACAACGGTGCTAAATGTCATGGCATTCAATATTCATGTTCATGAATCTCAAGATCCTATCTGATATGTTCTATGAAAAATCGTTCTAAATGATGAAAAGCTGAGCACATCAGTTTCTGAATGTGTGCCTTCCTTATACGGCATTGAAATGTTAATAAATGTATAAGCCCTTACTATTTGATCAGTGTATTACTACTTAAATGCTTACCAGTAAAATGTCAATAATGCAAGCCACAGAAGAATAAAATTAAATACGCAGATGTGTTCCCTGGGTGTTTGTGAGATGAATTTGACTTTTAACACCCTGGATGGGAAGGAACTATACTGTTTTGTGGATCATCACGGTGTAAACTAATTTTGTATGCAGTATTTAGCTACATCCATATTGCTACGAAACTAATATACCAATAGTCGCAAAAAAAAAAAAGAAAGAAACTAACATACCAATGGATTACCATTTTGTCCCTATTGTCATGTTATTCCTGGTAATCATCAAGCTTCATTCTAACTATTCCATTGAATTCTTTATTTCTAAATACAGCTTTGAACTTGCAAACTGAATATGATTTATTTTAATATTTTATTGCAGGCTTTATGCAAATACGCTAGCGGGACAAACCCCTTGACAGGGGTAAGCACACGAAAAAGCCTAGGATGTGGCAACAGCCGTCGGAATGCATACGGGAGCCCTTCTTCCCCTCTATTGAGTGCCCCGCCACAAAAACTTCTTGACCGTGATGGTTTCTGTGATCAAGCTACTGGCATGTGCGATGCGAAATGAAAGGATTTATCCAGCACCTCAGGAACTGGACGACTTGTGCTGTATATAAATTGGAGATTGGTTGAAAGAGAGTGCAGAGAAACCAATTGTTTTTCTTCCCCTTTCTCAAGTGTTTTGACATTGCAACGGAATCAAGTAAACATTGGGATGCTGATGAGACATGGGCGCTGAGGATTGAATGCAGTATGTAACATCGTATGTAACATGACTCCTGCTCAAAATGTCCCCTGCTTCGTTCTGAAGATGTCAAAAAGCAGCAAGTAACGTCAGGGATTTGTGTCGGTAAATAAACTTTCCACTCCATTTCAATCAAATGAAATACATCTGTAGATTTCATAAATACTGATGATGCATTGGCAGTGACCATCGCTGCCGTTTTGAATTATGGACTGCACAAATGGATGTCCATCGACAGCTTGACTATTTTTACAAATTGTCAAGTCAGTTACTGAAGCTCCTTAGCCTCAGCTTTCAACTACCTTTAACATCAGTTCCATAGACCTGACGTTAAACTATATACATAACCACTTTGGTTACATATTAATTATGCATAATATGTATATATACTTATAAGCAAGCCGGCTATATTTTTGCAATAGATTAGAATGGGTGGTATGAATTGATGTACACGCATCCAATGAATTTGAGTGCTTTATTAAGGAGCTATTTCCACAGGTCAGCTTCTCCTCCTGAGGCAGACGTGGAGGCATACTCCAATGTCTCCTCTCTCTTGGTGCTATCTGCCAGCTGAAACGCCGGCACAGGATTGTAGTAACTGGGCTCCTTTGATGTGCCGTCGCCATGGCTGAACATTTGAGACGCGACAAACTTGTCGAGCGCCCTCCAGTCCGCGGCCGAGTCGTCGACGGCCGACATGTAAGCCGCCGTCTCCATTGTCTGTTGTTGCGCGTTGTACCTGGAAGGGTCGTCGAAAGACTGGAGGCTGCTGCCGCTTCCATGGCCAATGTAGGGGGGAGGCTTGGGGCTCTCTAACTGCGGAAGCTGCGGCAAGAATACCTCTTGGCTGGGCAGGAGGTGATGGTACTCAAGCTCCGGCTTGCAGTGGTAGAGCTGCTGCTGCTGCCTCACGTACGCTGCATTTGGGTGGTGGTGGTGCAGCAGCTGCCTCGACGAGCCGAACTCCGGCATGAACCCGGCGACGTGGTCGTCGAACCAGCACGGCGAGCTGTCTGCCATTCTCTGCACCGTGGCCACCCGCTTCTTGAACACCCTGCAGACCACCCATCCTTCCTCCTGAACCATCTCAAACAGAAGCAATTATCGTCAGGCGAATGCATGGCGAATTCAATCGGAAGAACAGAGAAGCAGGCTCTCACGTACAGGGGCCGTCGCGTTCTCGGTGGTCTCGAGGCGGTACTCGTGCATGATCCAGTCGGACTTCTGGCCATTGGGAGCGCGGCCCCTGTAGAAGACGAGCGTCTTCCTCATCCCGACGAGGCAGTTCTTGGTGTAGATGGGCTTGTCCCGGCCCGTCGCCTTCCAGAAGCCGGCAGTGGTCGCCCGGTTGGTGCGAGTGCCCGTCGGGTACTTCTTATCCTTGTGGCTGAAGAAGTACCACTCGTTCTGCTCCTCCATTCCGATCTTGCACTTCTCTGTTTAATTCCATTTGTCAGTCAATTCTGCGTTGTTGAATTATAACTATCAGAATTTAGCTGTCACCTTGGAGATCCCAAGGCTCGATTTTGTACAGGTCGACGTCTTTTATGATGTCGAGATCTATCTTGTTCGACGCCACCTTCTTCCTCAGGTAGTAATCGACAAGTTCCTCGTCAGTCGGGTGGAACCGGAATCCAGGAGGGACATGGGAGGAACCGTCCATCTTATTCACCACTGATTCAGGACCTGGACAAACAAGAGATCACATAAAAATTATCACTACAGGGGTTGACTGGTTCACGAAATCACGAGTTCCTTTCAGATGGCATGCTATAAAGTGTAGACGTACATACGATCTCCAGTCACAAATCAAGTTACTCAACCGTGAATGCACTTCAATACCAGCCATACGGTGCGTACCAAAGCAATTCATCAACTCTGAAATAATGTTTTTATCTTAATTAGCCATTATCCTATTATCTTTTGCTGTAAATTAAATTACTGTGCTCTCTAGAAAAAGGTTACTTCTACATTCATGTTTGGTAGACGTGGGATTTCGCTTCCAGCAAATAAAGAAGAGATTTATTTGTCAATTCCACAGGATATTTTCAGGAAAAGCGAGTAATCATGACAGTAGATAAAAAGCACAGTACCATATTTTCATCATATACGATCACCATACTAATCCAATGTTTCCTTTCTTTCCTTTTGTGCCAAGGAAGCTAGAGTAGTGCACATGAGGACCTTTATGCTAGCTGAAAGAAATGCGGAACTACGTATGTCTAAGATCAAGTACTCCTGGATATGCACATATCATTGCAAACAATAATTTCCTATGCAAACAATATATCTAAAACTACTTAATTATATTCCTTGCGCCAAGTGAAAACATTTTGAGCACAGGTTTGACATGACATTAAAGAATAACAATTATGTATGCTAGCGTGAATGAAATTAACAACATTCATGAAAACACAAATGAGGGGTGGAATCAGGCAAAAAGAAAAAAAAAAAAAAAGGCTTCAATGCACGCTTAAAAAGTTTACAAAAAATGACGAGATATTTTGACACTGCACAGACAATAACAAGCATGCATGTTTCAAACTGAACATAAAACTCATCAGATATAAATGTCAGGCCACTCGTTCGGATGGGAAGAGGTAGTCCGACAGTACACAGAAATATTCACGAAGTGCAAAACACACACTACCCCGCGAGAATCATGGATAGAGAGAGAGGTCTTGCCTGCAGGCCGGAAGAACAAACAAATCACACACGAAACTTCTCCAAACTGTAGCTCGTCCGTCCTCCGAGCTAATTACTAGAAACGAACCAGACCTATCAGCGCACAGTCTCCAGGACACGAGCCACCTCGCCAACCTTGTTCCTCGGCCCCGGCGATGGAGATCAGCAAGCAGTCACGTTTCACCAAATCAGAATATATTGTTTTGGACTCTGATCACTCACGGTGGCGGAGGAACACTAGAATCAGCTAGACTGCTAGAGAAGAGATGGACGCGGGGAGAAGAACACGCGATGGGCCGGTGCCTTACCACCTATTTGAAGCGCTCCGCTTCAATTTATATATCTGCACAGCACAAGCTGGCTAGGACTAGAAGGCTATTTAGCAGCAAGGGCAATACAGGCTCGATCGCTTTCAGCACCGGCCACGGAGGGAGAAGAGGAGGAATGAGGGGAGAGGGACGACACGGCGGTGACGCCGACGGGTGTGGGGTGTGCGCGGAAAGGGCGGATGGATTGCGGGCAAAGTCTGGGCGCTGAAATCCAGGGATCCCTGGATCTCCTTGTGCCCTTTTCCGATTGGCCGCACTGAAACCGCCACCACCTCCACCCGCCACCAACAGCGACCCTCCAAGCTAGCAGCAGCTACTGCTTCCTCGACCGGCAGCGGCTCGATCGCCTCCGATCGAGGAGAGCGCTATGTCCGGCCTGCGCGTCTCTGTCGAGCTAGCCGTCCCTCTCGCAAGTCACAGAGATAAGGGAGAGACAGGCTGAGGCGCCGGCCGGCCGGGAGTGGTGGCGGTGGAGTGGAGTGGAGTGAAATGTAACGGGCCACGCAGTGACGCCCATATATATTGTTGCCCTGGTCTGTCACTGGAAGCCATCTGGAGTAGGGATCACTACTGCTCTAATTAAGCTGGTCCTGCCTGCACCGCCTGCGAAGCGCCACATGCACCAAACAGTGATAAGCTGATAGCTAGCTGCTGGTAATGGAGATTGGAGAATGCTTCAGACTTCAGAGCACGCTAAAAATTTACAGGAGCTACTGCAGTTCACAACGTCGTGGCGAGCTGGCAAAGAGATTGCTGATCACGCGCATGCCGCTGAAGGGACGGGCAGGAAGAGTCAGTCAGGCGCGCCGTCGCGGGTGGTGGTCCGGCGGCCGGCGTGGGCTCGACCTGATCATTAGCTAACCTAGTTTTTCTCCATATGCCTGCCGGAAGCTTCCTTGAGCTTCCTCTACACTGCTTTTTTCAACTGGTGCTGACCAGCTGAACCCTGGGCTCCACCACACGCGCACGAGCAGTACCATTGCTTTTTCTTTCTGCGGACCCAGAAAGAGTGAGTGCCTCGACTATTTCGATCCAACCCTACTAGTCTCTGTTGGTAAGCTTGCCAAACTGATGAGAGCTCTACAGATTAATGAGCAATGATATACCGGCCATCAACATGGCTTTACACACTAGTACTACGTACACTACTACCTAGCTATGCGATCAAACAAAACCAGTTCGATGGGTGATGAGAGCACTTGATAGATCTAGTACTTGATGCAAATCTTTCGTGGGCATGCACGCCTGTTCATCGATGCGTGCCTATAATTTGTGTAGTGTGGTCCTCCTCTCAAAACGAGCGAATGCACGCGCTTTGTTCGCACGCAAATGTGAAAGGAGGTCGGGTTTGGATGGCTGGAAAGACCGATACGGCACATGCGTATTTCTTCTTCATCTCCTAGCTACTCCTAGGAAGGAAGATTCATATATATATATATGGACTCCTCGCATCATCAATGTTGCTGTAGCTCAAGCCCCAACTGAACTCCAAGGTTTATGGTGTGTTTGGTTGAGCTGTGAGCTGTGAAAAAGGGTGTGTTTAGTTGAGCTGTGAAAATGCAGCTGTGGGTTGTGAGCTGTGAAAAAGCAGTTGTGAGAAAGCTGAAAGCCGTTTGGCTGAAAGTAGCTGTGAGGTTGTGAAACTGCAAGACAATTTATATGTAAATTGATCATAAAACATTATATTGTTCACTTATTATATATAAAATATCCTAATATTATAATTATATGTATAAGTATAACATAATTATATTACATAATTGTAATTATATTATATAATTATAATTATGTATTATAATTATATTTATATATTATAATATAAATATAATTATAATTATATTTATATTATAATATATAATTATAATTATATTACATACTTTTATAATATAATTAATTATAGTATATAATTACGTAATTATGTAATATAATTATAATTTATATTATAATATATAATTATAATTACATAATTATGTAATTATATAATATAATTAATTATGTGATAAATTATAATTATATAATTACAATTATGTAATATAATTATAATTATATAATTATAATATATATAAATCGGTGCCCACATCTGGCAAAAGCAAATCAAACCTGTTTTTGCTCTTGTACTGAGAGAAAGCTGCTTTCTCAGAAGAGTTTTTATAAAAGTTTAAAAGGGTTAAACTTTTGACTTTTGCAAAAGTCAAAAGCCAAAAGCAGACAAACCAAACACACCTTAGATACACAGCAAAGATATCTGCAAAACAATGTGTCCCTGATCGATTACATAGTCACATTATCCTAAACAACTACCAACTGGCTATGGCTATAGCTAGCCAGGTGCGTGCAAGCTGACAGATTAGCAAACTAAATAATTTTGATGTCGTCCCACCACTAAACACACGTTTTGGTCGACACGTATGCTTAGGCCCGCGCGCTCGACCGTGGGAGGCAGACATGATGGCGCTGTCCGGAGCAGACGCCGCCGAAAAGAGCTTTTACATGAATTGACGAACAAGAGGTCGATCAAATCGAACGCACGCCTCGTTGATCTCTGACGGTGACCGACTTCATCCATTTAACGACCCATAAACGATCAACTGGCCATATGTGTATTCAAGTTGAACTATATAAGTAGCAAATATATTCTCGTGCGGATGCATTTGGGTGGACGCTAGCTATCTACTGGCTCATATTGTATGTGGCATCGATCAAAAGAAACTTTGGGAGGTCCAGAAGTGAAGCAAAAGGGTAGTATATCGTATCGGGTCAGATATGTCCTGGCCGCACGCACGCACGCACACTGTTCGGCGTCGACCACACGCGCACGCACGCACGCTCGTACCTCGATCGCGCGTGCACGAGAGAGGATGGCCATCGTTTGATCTTTGGCACTCATCGTCGTCGTCGTCTTTGAAGTTTATTGTCCTGTTGGTACTGTATACTAGCCTTAAGCGTTTGGCGACATGTGCGTTGCGGCGGGATTCGCGCGCATAATCACGCAATCAATCACATATGATGCTCTCCCTCTGACTTTGGAAAACGGCCCCAGCTAGCTTGTATAACGAGTGTTAAACGTAGCAAAGTGTGAGACGGCGCCGGCCAAAGGTTAATTTGTTGTAACCTAATTTTTCCTAGTGCTCCTCATCCTCGTCCTACTGAGTTCTGTATCGATCAATTGAGCTCATCCTGATTTAACCCCGTGCATGCATCGACGACATGACAGATACCATCATCCGTCTTGAGATGGTGCGGTGCGGAGACACCACTTGCATTCAAAATTATAGAAAGAGCGCCATGGAGAGCGCGCGCGATCGATCGATCGAGCTGTAACTTTTGCAAGCTTTAATTCCTCCGTCTCATCAAGTGCTAGGCAAGGTAGCTCCTCGCGGTATATGTAACTTTCTCGTCAGGTAAGAAATCAGATCTCGATTCGATCGGCACTGCAAAGTGTGGCACCGCCGTCCGCCGCATGGATCGATCGTGCTGCCTTGCTATCCGGCCAGTGCGGCAACGAACCGCCACACCGCCGGTGTGCTGCAGAAACAACGGAGATCCCATCATGGTAAAGAGATCTTTCTGATAAAACTTCGTTTTCGTTTTGTCGAGACCCCGGCCCTGAACTCGCGGTGGTGGCGTCGGCGTCGCGGTAAAATCTTCTGCGGTCTCCAGCTATCTGGCGGTTGTTAAGAACCATGATATTGCTTTGCTAGCCAAGCATCAAGGTAACCTCGCCTGGCCAAATGGGTAATTACCCGGGGCTAATCGCCCATGGTCGGGCCGCCACAAATCATTAGCGGTCTAGACTCTACCGGATGGAGGTGGCCGGGGATCGCAGCCGACGTGTCTGTACCCGGTTGGTCCCGGCCAGCCAATGGGAAGGGGACGTTGCGGCCTCGCCAATCCTCGTCGGGCCCCGCCCTGCGCAGCACCCACCTGCTCGGTGTACGCCATCATGACCGCATCCTCCTACCTCTACGCCACTGACCCAATACATACGGTACAGACGACACACACATGTAGAGCCGGTAAGAAAAAGCGCGTAGAAAAGGCTGCACGGCACGACCGGGTGCTCGTAGATATTTACAGCTCTGCGCTGCCGCCCCACCATGAACGTAGGCTTAGTAACTTTGACGGCGTTGAGACTTGGTCCCACATGTTATCGGAAGAATGTTCAGGGGACCGGACAACCGACGGGACGGTAGGAGTAGCTAACAAGCTCATGTGGGTTCTGATTTCTGGTGTACGTCTCCGGAACCTGGCTCGTGCACAGACCTGCATTTCTTCAGTGTGCTCATGTCATGTTGGTTCTTTTTTGTGTATTCGGAAAGCTTGCACAGGCTTGCAAAGGTGGTCCTATACGTATACTGACTATCTACCTGTCTATGTATCATGGAACGACAGACTGCAGGTCGAGCCAGCTAGGTATTTTACCTGCTTACCAGCCAGTCGTCGCAAGTGTTTCTGTGTGGCTGCCATTGGTCACTTGGAAGAGCAGCGAACTTGGAAAAGGGAAAGGGAAAAGAACGAATAAAAGGCCTACTTGCATTGATCAGTATACAGCACGCTATAATACCATCGGTACTCTATCTTGATTGTTTCTAAGCATATCTAACCTTGGTATGCTTTTGTGGTCACGTACCCTGTTCTCTTGAGCGAGTCATAGATTAATATGGCACCTACTGGTTCCTGAGTGTGCAAGAGAGCGTCGGGCAGGCAATTAACAAGCTAATGAGTGATCCAACAGCAAGTGATGTAAACCCCTTGCGTATTCTGAAAAGTGTGAAGTTTGATAGGTCATCAAGTACTCCGGCAATAGATGTTTGTTTGTAAGATATTGACATACATACTCCAGTTCTTTCTGGGGCAGCTCACATCTGTACGCTACTAATGCTAATATACGAATGGACACACATTGTCGTCATCACTCTAAAGCTGGTTGGTAAGGGTAAAATAATGTTGAAAAATCATCATTATAAAAATTATGTAGCTGTTGATAGCCTACATAGGTTGATTAAGAATGATAGTTGAGAAACATCATACCCTTTCCATTCTTAAATTATCGTTGCGTTGACTTCTAACATTATCTTTGTCTTTGTCTATTCATTTTATTCAAAAAATGTGATGCATGAGTATCATATATTTTTATAATAATTTACTTTTTCATTAAAGTTATTTGAAACTTGAACACATTTGAACTAACTTTTGAATAAGATGAATGATCAAAGATGTCATTAAGAAATAAAATGTGATAATAATTTAAAACCGGATGGAGTATGTTTGCAGGATATTTTACATGCTTTAGGTCGATTTGATCCAAAAGGTAGTTAGGGAACCAAACATTTTTCCCCTGGTTTTGGGTCCTGTGGAAGGAGGGAGAGTGGATCGACCTCGAGCTTCCCGCGGCGGTCGTCCACGGCGAGCTTCGATTCAAGGTCAGAGGGGCTCGGGGTGCATCCCCGGCCGATGGTTTTGCAGCGATGGCTCATCCCCGTCTTTGAGGACGGGTGTCTACTGCAGCTCGATTCAAAGCACTGTGCGATGGGGCTCCTCCGACTTTGGGGTATCTCCGGTGTCGGCATCGACAGCAGTGGCTGGCGATGGCGTTCTCCAGCGAGTTCGACAAGCGCAGGGCCTCGGTTTGGGTCCATCTGTATTGCTTTCTCTAGAGGTTGCTGTGCTTTCTGGTTGGAAAAGCTGTCTCTGTATCCTTGTATACGCATCTGTATTGTGTGTCTCTGTATTTCATTATAGAAATACAGTTACGTATTTTCAAAAAAAAAGAAGGGCAAATTTTCAAAAGAACTAATAATTCGTGGGCCTTGTATTACCAGGAAGCCAGCCCACTAGCAAAAGTAGCCTACTGGCCCAATAAATTGCAAACGTTTTAGGGGCTAGGTAATGTAACAAGGCCCAGTTATAAAATGATGGACTATATTGGCCATGTGTGAGCCCATTTGCCTATAACTGTATGTATGTATAGTACTTCTGATAGAACACAAACAGAAACTGACAGAAAAATGGTTGAATCTGAGAGTAGATGGAGTCGTTAATTAATAGACTGCACAGTGAGATAGATGCACCCGGAACTAAGTTGCAGACAAATAAAGTCGTGAAATTTGGCGTGCACAGCGTTGGTCTACTGGTCTCCCTCAAAATAATTGAGCCGCTACGCAGACGTCGAGGGCGACGGCGACCAGTGCATGCGTACAGAAGGAGGGAGCTGACTCAGCAATACGACGGAGCGGAGCTCGGAGCAGAAGCACTAGGTCGCCGTCGTAATCGCGTGAAGGTCGCCGTCGCTGGGTCACCGGAGATGGCATTTTGGTACAGCAACTTGTGGCCGGCCGTCACAAGATTCCAATGTACTCCGTATTTTGCTTCAGGAAAACCAATTGAAGCAGCCAAATGATTGAGGTCTCTGTAATTGAATGTGGGAAGTATAGTTAATGGTAGTATCCCAAGTTCAGGTGTTTCTGCCTTATATAACTGGGATATTAATTAGTTGCCTAGGAATATCTTGCCACACTTGTCAGATCCCTTAGGTTTTGGAGTTTTTGTCAGATCTCTTGTACTCTTCCAGACTGACAAGAGGAATATACGTGAATCCAATACGTTCCAGTTTAAACTTTTGATCTAGATTGAATACTGAACTCAAATGTAATGGCATAGCTACTCATTCTATACCAAATTATAAGTCATTATAAACTTTTTAACTTTTTCTAAAGTATAAGTCACTCTCAATTCTAATAAACTCTCTCTTCTCAATGTTTCTCTATCTCTATTTTTTCTTCTCGTTTTCGCTATATTCTACATTTTTTTACTTTTTTATTTTTGTACCCAGATCTAAAACAATTTATAAATTGAGACGGAAGAAGTACTGCAATGACATTACAACACAAACCAACATGATGCGATTCGCATGGCATTCCGATTATATTAAGCGATAACCAACTGCAGAATAATTTAGCACGAAAATGGTGTAATTCTTTCGCTAATGTGTGCAAGTATGTAGTTGTGCTCTTATATGCGTCCTTGTCAACCAGCAATATACCCTTGTCAGTTGCCCAAATTGCTGCCAAAGGTCAAGATAATGCAAATGCACCGCTTGAAATACTGATTACTGGCCTTTCAAGCTATATAGGGTCAGGTTAACAAGGACACTCGACAGAGAAACAAACCGTTAGTTTGAACAGGAAGACTACAGAGAGTCTATAATATTAGGCAGATTCTACGGTAGATCCAAATAAATTTCATTTGCATGGATCTCTATGATTATTCTTTTACCTCTTAAAAAGTAAAAGCTTTATCATAATTATTAATTATTATAATAGGCAGATTCTACAGTAGATCCAAATGATTGTGGACCGTCGATTTGTGTTAATCTCGATGTTTAAATTATTTTTTATCTCTTAGGTGGTAAAAGATCTCCAATAATTATTAATTGCAATATCACTCAATTTGAAAAGTAACTAGTGGGCTTTGGTAGGTGACGGTAATCAAGGATACGTTGTCTGTTGATATTAATTTATTTTCTTATATTTTCTACTCAAATCAACGGATGAGATTGAATTTATTTCTTACCTCTCCTAAGAGATGAAATAAGAGCACTTGGTCTATCTTAGAAGGGCTCTTATAATATTTAATTTGAAAAGAAATCAACGAGTTATGAAAAGTTATGCAATGAGTTATAAAAAGTGATGCATGCAACAATTTTAGAAACTAAATTTCGTGTTTTTTCTTTATTTTGTCTTCTAAAATTCAACGGCTCAGATTGAATTGTTGGCTCACTTCAGAGAAAGTAAAAGAACGTGAGTTGGTCTATCTTAGCATGTGCCTAATATTAATAATGTTTAAGCGATGCTATCGATGTGAGATTTGAGTTATATCCACTAACTAATTAACATGCTATTGGTCGGATTAGGTGAGTAGGAATCATAGGGGTGATTGTGTGATCGCTGCAGATCTTTGCACACGACTGTGGCAACATCTGATTCGGAATCAGTTATTGAACTCGACGACCGAATATGCTTGGATCCTGATTGATCTGGGTCAGATTTTTTGATTGATCATACCAGTACTCAAGATGAAAACTGCCAGTTTTTCCTCTCTATGCTGCTACTGCTAGTGGCCGCTAGCAGAACTTTAGGTGCATCAGTTATAACCTGTCAGAGTCAGTAAAATGACTGATGGACTAGTGGTGCTTAGCTGAAGGTATCCACGTCATATGCTATTTATTCAGAAACATTATCTGTATATTTCCTCTTGGAAGAGCAGAGAAAAATAAGCACAGTGCAAAATTACCATTAGTCAATTATTATTATTCAGTTTGACTGGTGACTTATTGAGATAACTACTCCCTATGTACTTGCTGCAGCCTGTCCAAGTCTCAATTGAACCTATCTTATTCTGGGACTGGGGGAGGCAATCGTCAGCTTGGCTCCTTTGAAATTGAATACGCGCGCAGGAAGATGACACACGATTCTTGAAGAAATCAAATTAAGAAGGTGACCGTCCCTCTCTCCACGGTCCATTCTCCCATTTTCAGATGTTCTTGCCGGTTTTGCTCTGGGAAGGCTGGAACTAGACATATTTTGACTTGGTAGGAGTGTATCGCAAACACCGATTGTATGCTAGTACAGGGCGGTCCCATGCATCCATGACCCTGCACGTATTTTTCTGAAGCATAATATAGCACCTCCAAAGAAGATTAAATACTAATTTCAGACTAGAAAAAAGGAAAGCCGCCGTGAAGGCACTCGCCACTCGTACAGTCAGTTGTACCCGAGGTCCTTTCGAGGTACTTAGAGCCAGACAACCAGCCTGTTTTCGTCCATTAAGAAAAATCAGCTTGTTCCCAAAAGAACTCATCTATCAACATCGTTCTAGCACATACGCATCGAAAACCACATATACTAAATGACAACGCAGTGCCGTGCTTGCACGCATGCTCACGGGTGATGGACGACTGATAGTGGCGATTTCTTCATTTGATCCGTCAAACTAATCGTACGTACGGGCCCCCGGTCACTTGATTAATTAGTCCTCGTCATTTCCGACTGGGATCTCGACTTGCATGATGATAAAGCTTTGGTCTTAGCTTTGCCATGACGCGAGGCGGCCAGTTGCCGGTTGCCTGAACTTGTTTACTGATCAACTTGGGTTTAGTTTACTGTTTCCGGACGCACCCCTCGATCACGTATTATCTATGGAAAAGCAGAGCCGCCGCGCGTCCGTATCATCCAGTTTGGCTCTCTATCCCTGTCGGTAAGTACGGTCAGGGTACGGCTCTAAAGAATCCGGTGGCTCGTCGTTGTCGCGGCGCCATTCCTCTGTCGCTGCTGCGCGGCAGCTGATGCCATACCAAAAGGCACTGAGATCTGCGTCCAGCGTAGGATATCACTAACAGCACGGGTGGGACAGCGAGGTTTTCCTAATGAAGTGGTTGGGTAATTAGGTAAGTGGCGAATTGGCAGCTAGTTGAACACTTGAACTGAACCATTAGAGAAGAAGAGCTCGCATGCAACTTGGTGGCTGCTGCGTGCGCCGGCACCTCCGTTTCTCTGGCACTCGCGTCGACGAACCAGTAGTTTACTACTGATCAGGAGACAGATCGAGGACGGAGAACTGACTTTAGGTTCGCTCGATAGGGCGCCCACGTGAGAGATCGAGATGCCGAATCACCAATCAACCAACGGAAGGAGGAGGAGGAGCTGATGATCAACAACACGGATGATCGGTTGCGGCGTCGTGCAGCGGGCGCCCCCCTGCAGTTGGAACGACGTACCTTGCGGTTCAGGTTCTTGTGATCGAATGAATGATCTGATCTCGAGGTCAATTACAAGCCGGCCCGGCAGCTGGGTACGTAGCGGTTCCTCCACGGAGTTCGATCGAATCGCGTTCATCGAATTAGAAAACGGTGAGGTAGAGCCGTACGGAGCGTACTTCCATTGGTAACTGGAGGCTATAGAGTTTGACCAGCATCGCGTCTACCTACCGGGATAAGAAAACTCGAGTTGCTGCGTTGCTACGCAGGCGGCGCGCGCAACTGGTCGTCAATTGTTGATTGGGGTGGAGAAGAGAATGCAAGATACGGAACTTCATCCGTACCGCTTTTGGTCGACTAGGAGCACTGCCGCTCGTGAATTACGCACGATTTTGTGCTCTGGAGACTGGCGGTGTAAATCACACGAGCGTCAAATTAAACTCTCAGTCGGCTCTCGCTATCGATTTATAGCGACGTTATGGGACCAAATAGAGGCCGAACTAATTCAAAACCAGAACTGCCTCCTTTTAGCTCAGAGTCTAGTTGACTCTGATGCGACATGTTCCACGCGTGGAACGTAGTGTGCTCGACTGCACGTACTTGCTGTAACATCCAAAGTGGATCCAGATAAACAATGCAAACGGTCACACGCATGACACAGCACACGGCAGCCGAATCTGCGACGGCGTCGGCTGGCCGGAGGCAGGAGGCAGCGCAGCCGCGGCCGAAATCTTGCTGTCGCCTGCCAACAGCCGTGCGCTCGCCCGGTGGACACGGTAGATTTGTTGGGATCTCTCCATACTCGGCTTGTCACCGGATCGAGGTGCATGCGTAACCTATAGCTTTCCGGCGGTGTGTACGCTTCTTTTTTGTGTGTGTCTCGACGGCATGAGAGATGCGACGCGCTCGATTTCCATGTGTGTTCTTCTCCTCGAGCACTGGGACCGGCTGGAACACAACCACTTTTTCGGGTCAGCCCCTTGGGTCTGTTCTTCGAGTTTGGTTAAGAATAGGTCCAAGATCAAAGCGCCCCGACCAGTTCGGTGATCGCTTTTCAGTAAGCTAGTAGCAGGGTTTCAAAAAACCGTTTGAACCGCGGAAACCGCTCGAGAGCGGTTTAACGAAAACTCCAAAAACCGCGAAAACCGTTAAAAAACCGAACAAATTCAAAAATCAAATTTTTTTGAGAGAAAACCGAACAGTTTTTACGGTTTATCGAGCGGTTTTTACGGTTTACCGAGCGGTTTTTACGGTTTACCGTTTTTGAATTTGAAATCAAATCAGTTTGAGCGGGTTTTCAACGGTTTTTGCGGTAAACCGCTCGGTTTGAGCGGTTTTCGAATTTTCAAATTTTCAAATTTTTTTTAAATTTTTAAAACGAAAACCTGTCAACCGTAAAAACCGAGCCGCAGCGGTTTGGTCGAAAACCGCGGTACGAGCGATTTTGTCAACCATGGCTAGTAGTACTGCGACTCTAGGGAGACTCTCCCTTCACTTTGAAATCGGATTTATATACACATTTCAGGCATAATAATAGTACTCCAAAGTGAAAATTCGTCGGTCCTATGAAAGTGGAGCTAGCGCAGAAAGCGGATCAGGTCCCACGACGGGAATAGCAAAGTCCACTCTGCTCTAATTGGAATTCGAACGCTGTTTCCTGGAAGACCGTTTTAAGTCTTAATACTATAGGAGTACGTCCGAAATTGAAACATCGTTTCTGACAATCTTTTGTGGATATCATTTCTAACAAGTTTAATTACCTTTTATGTGAATCAGCACTTCATGAACTCTTATTTAAGGAGTTTGATTCATCCAGATGTAAGATTTGATTAATACACATATACATGTCAAGTCAAAAAAAAGAAAGAAGAACGTATTTTTGTTTCAGACTAGTTCGTCTTTAGTATGCCGCATTGCCGCGTACATGCCACTTGCCATACGTTCATTGGGCCATTTCGGCGTTGATTTGTTCCTCGGGAGAGAAAAAAAAAATACAGAACAGGGAGAAAGGAATAGTCCTCGACTGACCTGAACCAAATATTCTTTTGTCCAGGAAAAAATAACCCAAAACCAACCGAATGAGGTTGAGCCGCCGCGCTAGTACGGCGCACGGCGCTGCCGCACCACGCAACACCGTCCAAAACCACCAACCGGAACCGACGAGAGCTCGAAAGCGCGCCACCTCGACCGGAATCTCGCCATGTTCGCTCCCGGACCGCGCTGGAATCACGGCTGAAACGATCAAAACGCTTCGCTCCCTCCGCACACCCCGGAACGTGCGACCGCGTCGCGCCCACACGTTCCTCACAGGTTCCGCGAGCTCCTGCTTGATCTATAAGACAACCCGCGCCGTCGCGCTCCCTTGCTATTAGGACGTCGTTTCCAGCCTTCCACTCTCCGCTAACACGCGCAAAGCAAGCAAGAGAAACGCCAAGACCTTTACGAACGCGCTCTGTGTCTCCCTAGTCCCTACAAGCTCTCGCACTATGCCCACGAGGCGGCACGGAGGGTTCCGGCTTGGTCGGAAGCTGCTCAGCGCCTGGCGCTGGGCGCTCTGCCACCGCCGGCGCCGGCGCGGCCGCGGGTACCTCCGCCTGCAACCTTGCCGGGCGCCCGACAGCTCCCCTTCGACGGCGCTGATCAGCTCCACGAAACAGCATCAGCAGCACGACGTCGGATCGCCGCGGATGCTCACGTGGGGCCGGTCTCTGGCGCGGCGGATGAAGCTCCTGCGCCACGGGGGCGCCGCCAAGGACCGCCTGCTGGAGGACCCCGCGGAGGCCACCACGCCCAAGGGGAAGGTGGCGGTGTACGTCGGCGGGCCGGAGCCCGGCGCGTCGATGCGGTACGTGGTGCCCGTCGTGTACTTCAACCACCCGCTGTTCGGGGAGCTGCTGCGCGAGGCCGAGGAGGAGTTCGGCTTTGAGCACCCCGGCGGGATCACCATCCCCTGCGCCGCCTCGCGGTTCGAGCGCGCCGCCGCCGTGGCCGCCGCGGGCGGCGGGAAGAAGGTGCCCTGCTGGTGGTAGCACGTGGCCAACACAACACCTGGTGCCCGGTGTACATACAACACATGCTCCCGTGGGGATTGATTCTTCCGTTCTTGTTTCTTCCCAATCACTTTGACTTTTTTGTTTTCTCCTCTTCCTTGCCACTTTGTTTGTGGGTGTGCACTCGAGATGTGAGGAGGCATAGTTAGATTTAGAGATGATGATGAAAACTGTTTTGGGGTTAGCAACAACCATGTTCTTCCGAGCTGCACGGAGTACATGATGGAAAACCATCAGACATCTTCAGTTGTGATCTGATTCGCTCTGTAACTGACCGACACCCAACTCTGGTTGTGTTGCATACGTTGAGCTCTAATGTTAGTGTGCCCTCAAAGAAAAAAATATTCAAACATCCGAGCCATGAATTGTTCTCTAGCTTGTCATGTTCTTGTTCAAGTTCTTGCCTGTATTAGCAACAGATCTGAGTCCTGAGTCATCTCTGCTTTCTGCTCTGCCTGTTTAGCTTCCTGCAGTGCAGGTGCAAAGCGCAGCACTGAATCTCCAATCGTTCGTACATCTGGTCGAACGGTTTCAGTAGTGGGCTCCGTGCTGGCCGGCCACCCAAACTCCGACGCTTTAGCGAAAACAGTCCCAAACTTTTGTCAACATCCGTGTTAGCTGCATCAGCGGCCACCTTATCTGCGGGCGCTGAGCTGCACCCCAATTCCGCTTTTTCCCTTTGCTCCCCCCTTCCAATCGCAAGACGGAGGGAGGTTGGTACCTGTAGTTCTCCGCGGCGTAATCAAACAAAGCGGGCACCCTTATCGCGGCTCGATTTTCTCCGGCGCCGTATCGCGAGGGATCTGACGGATGGGTTGATGGATGATCCAGTATGCTGGAGCTGTCAAGAGGCTTCGGGTGCGATGGCCCCATCGAAAGTGTGAATAATCTTTAGGGCTCGCTGTTAGCTCTCGTTTATCCGCATTGAACGGGGACGCGTGCTTCGGATGCGTACGCGCTGACGGAGATGTCAGGGTTGAATTCCGAGAGGGGCAACCAACCAATCGCTCGACGTTCAGGCTACGGTTTTGTTTAAACAAAGCTCTGCGCCTCGTTTTCGATCTGCAGTTGACTCGTTGTACGCTAGCGCCTGTACGGTTTCATCCATCCGTTGGCCGCCGTCGATGGGGAGCTCCGGCACAAAGCGCAACGACGGTACGCAACCGGAGAAGACGACGACGCCACGACAGAGGCGATATGTTCTGCCTCTGATGAACACTGGATGGACTCCAGAATTCCACAAGCTGCTGGACGGTAATCCTCGTCCAGAAACCAAACAGTACGTCCGGTCCGTACTCCTCCGCCGGTCCGGATCGGTGAGATCTACGGTGCGTGGAGCGGAGCAGCGTGGCGCGCTGTCCACAATAGGTTCCCCGTTCGTTTCCGCTTAGCCGCACGTACTTTGGGTACGCTTACGTTCTGCCGTTGAATTGAGATCGCGGTGAAAGAAAGGTACTAGAGGAAAGCGACTGGGCGCGACCTTGGCTGGAAGTGGAAAAAATCGTAGGCTGCTGAAGCTTATAGAGGTGTTGTGTGGGTGGTGTGGCCCAGAGCAAGTGGACTGTCAGAAAGTCATTCGAAACTCCACTATTCACAGCAGCTATACTTTCTCATGTAGTAGAAGAAGGGAAGGTAAATATCGTGCATGGTAGTAGTACATAGATAGCTGTCACATCTACAAGTAGTACACAGAACACGTGAAATATGTTGAGGAGTAGGGCTACTGTCACTGTCGCTCTTGTTCGCCTTTCCTCGTCAGAAACTGAGGAAGGCACATCCGTCGTTCACACTTGGAAACGCATACAGCAACAGGTGTTTAGTTATGCAAGACTATAGTGCATCATCAAACCCAAAGCAAGGTTAGAAAAACAAGCGAGACGATTCAGCGGACAATGAAACGTTTGCAACCGGGCTTCAAGGCCACAGGCCTACACGGAGCATTCGAGCCTTATAGGCCCATATGCAACTATAAACATTGATGAGGCAGGCCAGCTTAATAGGCTTCTCAACAATCCGTCCATCCAACCTACGCTGAGCCATAAGGCCCACGACTGTTGCTGGCATAGACCATGGCTGCCCCTCCGCGCGCGCGTGGTGGTGCACAAGAATCTCTGACGCGAGCAAAGCGGCACCAACCGTTCTCGGTCCTCTCGGATCCTTCTACATCCAGCGAAAGCACGCATGGGTCGTCAAGTGGTAAGTGGAAACTTCCAAAGATAGAGAACGCAAGACACTCGTCGACCGTCGCACACCACTGAGAGTTAACCAGGATCTAAAGCCTGCATTTGCGTCTCCAAGCAAGCTCGTGCTTGTCGGAGCGGCTAGCGAGCACCAATGCATCTGCTGACCAGCTGCGTCGCCGCTGTCGTTCTCCTCCATGTCGGCGTCGTCGCGCCGGGGGCCAATGCCGCGGCGCCCGGCACGTTCGTGTACGCCGGGTGCTCGCCGTCAAGGTACGCGCCCAACACCGCCTTCGAGAGCAACGTGAACTCCCTCCTCGCGTCGATCGCCTCCACCGCGTCCTCCGGCACCACCTACAACAGCTTCACCCTTGGCAGCCGCGCCGCGGCCGCCCTAGGCTCGGAGGCCGCTGCGGTCAACGGTGCGGCGCCGACACCGGCCGCGTACGGCCTGTACCAGTGCCGCGGCGACCTGAGCGCCGGCGAGTGCGTGTCGTGCGTGCACGACACGGTGGCTCGGCTCGGCTCCGTGTGCGCCAACTCGTACGCCGCGTCGCTGCAGTCCGACGGGTGCTACGTGCAGTACGACGCCCGGGAGGACTTCATCGGCCGCGCCGACACCTCCGTGGCGTACCGCAAGTGCAGCGACGGCACGAGCGACGACGCCGCGTTCCTGAAGGCCCGCGACAGCGTGCTTGCGGAGCTGCAGGGCGAGGCCGCCACCACCGGTTCCCCGGCGGCGGGGTACTACAAGGCGAGCACCTCCGGCGCGGTGCAGGGTGTCGCCGAGTGCCTCGGCGACATCGCGGCCGCCGATTGCGCCGCCTGCCTGGCTCAGGCGGTGGAGCAGCTCAAGGACACCTGCGGCGACGCGCTCGCCGCCGACGTGTACTTGGCCAAGTGTTCCATGAGGTATTGGGCAAATGGCAGCTACTTCCGCCCTTCGCAAGGTACGTGCCTCCAAATTCAATGGCCACACTATCATGAACGAACTAGTGATCGTTTGGGAGCTGTTGAATAGAAAAAATAAACTGTACTAGCGCATTTTTAGGAGCTGAAGCAAATAGCTTTTGGCTATTCCAACATTCTTTATTTCTTATTAAAAAAGAATATGCTAAATTTATAATATGTTCTGATGTGTGTGGACTAGAACATATTGGATTATACAACAGTGATTTCTCAAATCTTAAACAAAGAACGTGCGAGGAGGTCCTACTAAATGCAACTAGCTAGTGTGAGGTGACACTGATCGGGAGTGAAAGAGAGAACTGATTCGAATTTGTAAACTTCCAAAGCTAATAAAGAGGACGGGGAGAATATATGCTCCCGAACTAACCCCTCTGGCGCCTTTGGATCAATGTTACAGTCCATCAGGCGGTCAGTCTGTCAAACCTTTACATGAACGATAGCTTCGCCAATAAAATGTGCACAGTGGCGCAGTGCTAAGATGCAAGATGGCTAATAAAAGTACGTAAAACATCTACGTCCATATTCTATTCTACTCCGTTCTAAAATACTGTCACCGACTAGTTTAAAATGTGAAATATATGTCGATCATAATTGTACAATTGAACAAGCGGTGACTACAATTTTATAACAGAGTATATACTGTACTGCATACTTTAATTGCTTACAAGTTTTGCTTTGGTTTGGCGACAGGTTATTCGGGAGATGATGTTGGGAGGACCGTCGCGATAATAATCGGTATCTTGGCTGGGTTAGCTCTCTTCGTTGTGTTCATCTCTTTCTTACGCAAAACGTGTGGTTAGCCACATCTAGGTTGAACTCCACAAAGTTCAATGGGAACATCCCTGTTTTCAACTGTATTTTTTTTTTTACTTGGAGAACATGTACGCGGCCTTTCCTGTATGAGAGAAATCATACTCGTGTTTAGCTTGGGGTTCACTCTGAGTCCAATGAAATCAATTGTAAACTCTGATATTGCTGAATCAGTAACAATTATATGTATTTGGCCAGTAAGCAGCAATCTTTTGGAGGTTTTCTGGAATAGCGCTTGTCACGTTGAGTTGATCGCGAGATATGGTGAGTGACCACAGGTGCACTACAGTGTGTTTACAGAAAACAAAACTAGCAATTGTTGATGACAATATCATTAGAGAAACATTAGGGCAACACTTTCTAACGAACTATGCCGTTCTGCCAACCACTGGTGTTAGTGGAGGCATCATCCTTGCATGTTCCAGTGACCACTATCTACTTTCCCATGTCCAGTTAAGTTAGTTTTCGGTGACCGCCACAATCCAGCGTCTTACAGATAATGAGAAATGGTCTATCACAAGGGTCTATTGTCCCCAAGGAGATAATAACAAACTACTCTTCCTAGATGAGCTCCGTCAAGTTAAACAAAATGTTGATTCCAGATAGGTACTCCTAGGTGACCTCAACCTTATTTATAGAGCCTCAGACAAGAACAACACAAATATCAACCGTAGACTGATGAACAGATTTCGATGGGTTTTAGATGAACTTGAACTGAAAGAATTACATCTTCATGGTTGCCGTTTTACCTGGTCTAGCGAAACACCAAATCCCACACAAACCAAAATCGACCATGTCATGGTTGCTGGAACCTGCTCAATTCAGCTAATGTGACCCTGATAGCAAAGAAAGACGGGGCCGTCACTATTGGGGACTACCGACCCATTAGCCTTATGCACAGCATAGCCAAACTCTTAGGTAAGATCCTGGCAATCTGTTTGGCTCCACACTTGGATCAGTTGGTCTCACATAGTCAGAGTGCTTTTATTAAAGACCTTAGTATACAGGACAATTTTCAATACATACAAGGTGCAGTCAACCATTTCCACCGCTCGAAAACGCCAATGTTACTACTTGAGTTGACATTGCAAAGGCCTTTGATAATAGTCCGGTGGGAGTACCTGCTTGAGGTGATGCAACAGGTGGGGTTTGGTCAGCGCTGGCGTGACTTGTTATCTCTCATCTGGCAAACCACCTCATCAAGAATTTTGCTGAATGGTGAGGCCGGTAGACCGATTAAGCACAGAAGGGGCCTAAGACAAGGTGATCCACTATCACCAATGTTGTTCGTCCTGGCTATCGACCCGCTCCAGCAGCTCCTAGATAAGCACCACCACTGTCGGCCTACTCACACCGATCGGTGTAGATCCCATAAAAATTAGAACAAGCCTATATGTTGATGACGCCATGCTCTTTGTCCGACCCACTGGTACTGATATTGTCAATCTACAGCACCTACTTCACCACTTTAGGCAAGCCACTGGACTATGCACTAACATACACAAATCTGAAATCTACCCCATCCATTGTGATGATTTAGACATAGGCATGATACTGGGTGACTTCCAGGCACGTCACTGTCAGCTACCTTGCAAGTATTTGGACCTTCCATTACGCATTGGTCGGATAACTAGAATGGACGAACAGGTTCTTGTAGACAAAGCCGCAGAGAAGCTATCTGCATGGAAGGGTAGGCTTCTGACTAAATTCGGCCGTCTAACACTGGTAAACTCGGTCCTCACCTCCACCCTAATCTACCACATGTCCACATTCTCCCTATCCCGCTAGGCTGTCAAAAAGATTGACAAAATCCGCCGCAATTTCCTATGAAGAGGTTCTGAGGAGGCCAAAGGTGGCCATTGCCTTGTAAATTGGAAGCGAGTTCAAAGGGCCAAGAAACTCGAGGGCTTAGGTATAATTGACCTAACAATGTTTAACCGTGCATTACGGTGGCAGTGTTACAAGTGGAAAGATCTAAATAAACCGTGGTCCCAGATGCCGGTACATTTGAGTGACACAGAAACAGCTCTTTTTTGGGTTTGCAACACCATCTCTGTGGGAAATGGGAACCGCACTAGTTTCTGGCATGATAGATGGCTCAATGGCCAGTCCCCAGCAATGCTTGCGCCGGCTCTTTTTCGCTTCGCTTGGCGAAAGAACCAGACGGTGGCGTAAGCTTTGGTACAGGGCCGTTGGATGCGAGGCCTACAGCGCATCACCTCCACGGAACAGATCCACCAATTTGTTGATCTGTGGTCACAACTCCGAGCCGTCCAACTCACTAACCATGAAGACGAGGTCTCATGGCGTTTCACTATGAATGGACAATACACATCTAGATCAGTTTATGTTATCCAATTTGCAGGTGCCTTTGCGGATCATGACTGGCAGGGATTATGGAAGGCCAAGGTGGAACCTAAATGTAAGTTCTTCAGCTGGCTGTTCTTTCAACACAAATTGTGGACAGCAGACCGAATCCTCAAGCATGGAAGTCAAACAAATTCAGTATGCCCGCTGTGTCACACGTCGATGGAGACACTGCTTCATATGGTTGCTTCGTGCTTCTTCGTCAACCTGATCTGGAGATCACTACGTCCCTGGCTAGGCTTTGATTTACAACCTCTACCACCAGGCAATTACAGAAAGCTTAGAAGATGGTGGACTTCTATGACAGAGCAACTAGTTGATCCAGGTTCTTCAGACCACATCTGCAAATTTATCTATACTGTGTGGAATGTTTGGAAAGAACGGTGTCGCCGGGTTTTCGACAACAAAGCTATCTCTGCAAGCCAGCTACAAATCATTATCAAGCAAGATGTTGACAATTGGAATGCCGCCTGGCATACACCAGTGGCTTCCCTCCCCCTGTAAATATTTTCTACATTTTTTTCTTTCTTTTCTTTGATGCTTTGTAAATATTTCACACTCTCTCTTGAATGAAATGGCAGCACACCTGCCTCTTTTCGCTCGAAAAAAAATGTTGAGTTGATCTTTTATTATTATTTTTTTCAAATTATTGACACTGTTGACTTTAAATATCAACTTTCACCATTCATCTTATTCAAAAAATTAATTCAAATGTGTAAAATTATAATTTATAGTTTTAACTACTTTGATAATAAAGCAAATTATAACAATATATATAATATTCATCAAACTTTTTTTAATAAAACGAATGGTTGAAGTTGACGTTTCACCGGTGTCAATAATCTTACTGTTGCGTAACCATGGTCTGATCCTTCCTTCAGTTTCAAGGGCCCAGGAAATCTGTTCGATGTCTTTGCTTCAAACACAAACCTTCTTGCAGTAAACGGGTATTCTTAACTCTGTAATTGGGCTCGTTCCAGGCCTCCCTTTCTTTCTTCTGTTCGGCCCAGTATACCAACTTCCCTGGGCCTCTTAACCAGGCTGAGCTTCTGTGTTGGGCCAGATAAACGGCTCAATCGTGCAAAAGCGGGACTAAAGTGCTATACGCTTTGGCAATACGAATGCGTAAATACGAAACGTCATCGTAAATCAGCTCCCCCTCCCTCCGCTGGCGAGGGGCGACCGACGTGGGACGTCTCGGCTCCTCCGCGGTGGAACGTTCCAGAAGACTTGAGAATGCGATCCAACGTTCCAGGTTTTATAAAATCTCAGCTGGTTTTCTTCAGTTTAATCTCCTCCATCTAACCCGCAGACCTTTCCGCTTCCTTCTAAGCCGCCAGGCTTTCTAGAATCTTCCGGAGTGCGATCCGGATCGGCCTGCGGCCATGGCCGACGAGGCGAAGGCGAAGGGCAATGCGGCGTTCTCGGCCGGCCGCTACGAGGAGGCGGCGCGGCACTTCACGGACGCAATCGCTCTCGCCCCGAGCAACCACGTGCTCTACTCCAACCGCTCGGCGGCGCTCGCCTCGCTCCACCGCTACTCCGACGCGCTCGCCGACGCGCAGAAGACCGTCGAGCTCAAGCCCGACTGGGCCAAGGGCTACTCCCGCCTCGGCGCGGCGCACCTCGGCCTCGGCGATTCCACCAGCGCCGTCGCCGCCTACGAGAAGGGCCTCGCGCTCGACCCCAGCAACGACGGCCTCAAGGCGGGGCTCGAGGACGCCAAGAAGGCTGCCGCCGCCCCGCCGCGCCGGGGGCCGTCCGGCCCCGATGCCATCGGGAAGATGTTCCAGGGACCGGAGCTGTGGACCAAGATCGCGTCCGACCCAGCCACGCGCCCATTCCTCGAGCAGCCCGATTTCATGCAGATGCTGCGCGAGGTGCAGAGGAACCCCAGCAGCCTCAACATGTACCTCAACGATCCTCGCATGATGCAAGTGCTTAGCCTTATGCTTAACATCAAGCTCCAGAGACCCGGAGCCTCCGAGGCGTCACAGTCTACCCCGCCGCCACCGCAGCCTGCGCAGCAAACGCCGCCGCTCGAGACTAAAGCGAGGGAGGTGGAGCCGGAGCCGGCGCCAGAGCCAGAACCAATGGATTTGACGGATGAGGAAAAGGAGCGGAAGGAGAAGAAAGCAGCTGCTCAGAAGGAGAAGGAGGCAGGGAACGCAGCTTACAAGAAAAAGGACTTTGAGACGGCTATCCAGCATTATTCAAAGGCCATGGAACTTGACGACGAGGATATCTCCTATCTTACTAACCGTGCAGCTGTCTACATTGAGATGGGAAAGGTGAATCTTCATTCTGTCAGTTTATTCTTGCATTATTAAATATTGATATTGTTTGGGTTCACGCCATCAATTACTGTTTGCAATGCGAAAATCAGTAGTACGCTTGTAGTCTGTGGTTGCCTGACACTACTAAGCAGCCATAGCCTATGCGGTTGGGTTTATGCAATAAGGGATTATATGTGTTACCTGATACTGCTGATAATGCTGAGCCTTATGTTTTTCCATCACTTGATAGAAGAATTCATACTGATGCAGCAGCTTGTTGTGAGTGCTTTAGTTGAGAAACATATACACCTTGTAGCATGTTGATTAGTTTTGGGGTAAGAGTATTATGCCTTTTTGTCTATGAGCTTCTGCCATGATTTGTCATGTTATAATTTTGTGTGATATATGAAAAAGATTTTGTACTGAGTTGTTAGCCTGTGACTTGTGCCTGCTCTCAGTTCCTATAGCATAGTTATCCTGGTAATGTATTTTTTGAAGTTTAATCTCATTTATATCTCCAGTATGATGAATGCATTAAGGACTGCAATAAAGCTGTGGAGAGAGGAAGGGAACTCCGTGCTGATTTCAAGATGATCTCACGGGCCTTGACAAGAAAAGGAACTGCTCTAGCTAAACTTGCTAAGTGCTCTAAGGATTATGATGTTGCCATTGAAACCTTTCAGAAGGCTCTAACAGAACATCGGAACCCAGACACTCTGAAAAAGTTAAATGAGGCTGAGAGGGCAAAGAAAGAGTTGGAGCAACAAGAGTACTATGATCCCAAGTTAGCAGACGAGGAGAGAGAGAAAGGTATGAGAGTCAGTAAATTGGCATGTACTATGAGAGTCAGTAAATTGGCATGTACCTGGCTATGTTCAATGTTGATGGTCATAATAAAAGACTAACTTGCGCTTTGATTTAGGTAATGAATTGTTCCAGGAGCAAAAATACCCAGAAGCAATCAAGCATTACACTGAAGCCCTCCGGAGAAACCCAAAGGATCCTAGGGTAATTTGCCTGCCTCTCTTTCTTAAATCCAACTTTTTTATATCTGCGATGAGTGATGTAAACTCAGCATATATTCTCTCACTGGTATTATATTTCATGACTTCATGTTTTTTATGTGTTTATTGTTTAAGATTTTATCTAATTTTCAGAAAAATAAAATATGTTACATCTTCGTCGTTCATACTCTGATTTATCTGTGTTCTTCATCTATGATTATTGGTTGCTGCATTTTTGAGGGTAGCTGTGGGAGATCAAATGTGACACTGTAGCTCCTAGGCATGCAGTGAGGATAGAGGGAAGAATTATAGGGGTGAGAATAAGAATGGTGATAAGATTTGCGCTATCACTTTGTTGAACTGCTGCTATGACACTTTATCTTGCAGATAGAGTTGAACATTCCAACAACTCTTATCAGATTATTTCTGATAAACTACATTGACTACTGAAATCAATTTGAATGATCGCCTGTTTCCCTCATACTCTTTAATACTATAACTAGAAAATCTGCGCGGCAATTGCCGCGCTTTTCGTGTATGTTTTGTTGTGCACCTCTAGTTGAAGCAGTATATTTTAAATTTATTATTTAACAAATAGAAGTATAGTTGCTTTGACATGGATGACAAAGTTTCATAAACATATACTTCGGTCTCAAAAAGAAGTTGTCGAAGCATAAGTGTGATCTTTGTTATCTATAAAATATTTAATAAAAAGTAGCATCGGTACACTTTTAAGAAAGTATTTTTAAAACAAATTATTTCTAATTTTGTAATTTAATAAATTTAAAATTACTTTTAATTTATATTGGCAATGTTTGATTAAAACATTGCGTCCAAAGCTACTATTTTTTTAGACCGGAGTTGTAAGCGGGAAAAAGATTGAATCTTAGTTCTCATAGTAATCAAGGAGCATTTTTAAGAGATAAAACAATTTAAGTTATCTAAATAATATACATTTTTATAACATATAAAGGTATTTAATTGTAGTATATACTTGCAAGATATAGAAGTAGAATAAATTTATAAAAACTTCTCTTATATCTTTTAGAATAGTTCTTGAATCTATAGCATAGTAATCAAAGAGCATTTTTAGAAGATAAACAATTTAAGTATCTAAATATACATTTTTATAATGTATAAAGATCTTTAATTGTATCATATACTTGCAAGATATAGAAGTAGAATAAATTTATAAGAACTTCTATTATATCGGCACGGCCGTTTATGTCTGCTCTCGTCGAGTAGAAGCACACCTACTTTGATCGGAGAAAGGTTTTTTTTTCTCTTTTTTACTATCTATTTTTTTCTTTTTCTTAATATTCACCGTTATATTTTAATCCGACGGCTAATATTTTTTGGGTGATGTGGTGTAACAAGTTATCAGAGAACGTTTGCGCTTTCATATATTGCGATGGCACGACCGTTCATGTCTGCTCCCGTCGAAAGAATTTTTTTCTTCTTCCGAATATCCATTTTTTCTCCTTAATATCTATCGTTATATTTTAATCTGACGGTTAATGTTTTTTGGATGATGTGATGCAATGAGGGTTGAGAGAATGCACAGCGTTTAATATATAAAGATATACTGAAAGAGAGAGTGCTAAGTAGTATTTATACCTATGAAATATGAGCTCTGTACATTCTGATACCGCTCCCTAATAGAGATGTCATGTTTGTTCTTTAGATGTGGACCATGATGTATTTGATATATTTCTCAATCTCTTTTTGTTGTTTCCTTGATTTTTTTTCTGTCATTATATATGATCTGCTGAATGTTTTTGCCTTTTGTGATTGTATACTCACAGCATGTCTCCTTCCAAACTTGTTATCAATAGGTATACAGTAATAGGGCTGCATGCTATACCAAGTTGGGAGCCATGCCTGAAGGTCTCAAAGATGCAGAGAAGTGTCTTGAGTTAGACCCTAACTTCACCAAAGGATACACAAGGAAAGGTGCTATTCAATTCTTCATGAAAGAATACGATAAGGCGATGGAGACCTACCAGGCTGGCTTAAAGCTTGAACCGAATAACCAAGAGCTGCTTGATGGCGTTAGGAGGTAATGAAGCTGTGTAATACCAGTAATCATATAGTTCATTACATGAAATGTCTTCATATTCCTAGAAAGCAATATGTTAATTGTTTTCATGTTTGCAGGTGTATTGAACAGATCAACAAGGCCAACAGAGGTGAAATAAGCCAGGACGAATTGCAAGAAAGACAGGTAATTCTATTGCTGGACCAGGTTCCTTTGTGATACGTAGTACTCCTATCTGCTGCTTCTGATTCAGTGCACTTAACTGGCCCCACTATTTCTGCAGAACAAGGCTATGCAAGACCCGGAAATCCAAAACATTCTTACCGACCCTATCATGCGACAGGTACATAAATAGACACATTGTAACTGAGGCCTCGTATCATTATTGGCACCTGCGTAGTAATTACTATAAATTGATTCTTGTTTCGCAGGTGCTTGTTGATTTCCAGGAGAACCCAAGGGCAGCTCAGGAACATCTTAAGAACCCAGGGGTTATGCAGAAGATCCAGAAGCTTGTAAGCGCTGGAATTGTCCAAATGAGATAGACAATGAGCGCAATACGGATGTGCAATGTGTGTGCTCGGTTTGTTAGCGCTCATGTCCCTAGTCCCGTGGCGGAAACATCCTGAACTTTCACAGGACTTCATTTTTCCCAATTGGTTTGTAAGTGCAGGTGACATTGGATTATTGATTATTCATGTTTGCAAGTTCTGGGTCGCAGTCAAGCTTTGTCTTCTTCTTTCGTTTATAATAGAAAGTTTTGCTTTATAGTGTGGTATTCTTTCAGCCAAGGGAGAAGTTTACTGTTTGATTTTACTTGGTAGTATCTGCATTTCTGCACCAACGCGGGCTATTCGAAGCCTAGGCTGTTGCGGACTGCTGGCAAGAGAGAATAAAAGAGTATGCCAGTACGAAACAGCGTTGCGTCACTTGCGTGGCGAGCTCACATTGACATTGCCTTGCCATTTTGCCAACCTTCACCTCAAGATGGAAAAACAAATTCAAAAAAAGGGTTGGCTGGCATCGGGTATCATTATAGGAGAGGCTGAAAGAGGGAAAAATCCAACGTGGCAAGGAAGGTCAAAGGTTCCATTCCCCATCAACCGAAAGGAGTACAGGAAAAAGGGAAAGTGTAACGCACCATCTTTCAATCATCTCTGGACACAATTTTAGCAATCTTCCGCCCATCCACAAACAGAAACTCTCAGATAAGGTTATCAGAATATTAGAAACTAAAATGAGTAACAGCAAGATAAATTCATAGGATAAATACATTATTTACTGTTTAGTCGAACTACATGTTAGAGCATTGTACAAGCCTGAGCACTGTGCCCATAAACAGATCGTGGCGGCATGTATACACTTGGTTCAGCTTGTATACAAACACTATGAATAAAGGCAGACAATGGTGTTGCTAGAGTTTAAAAATCAGAGGAGATTTGCAAAGTAAAATCAATGGTGACATGCATATTCACCATCAGAAGCGCGCGCCACCTGATTAGTTATGTACATCCAAACTCACCAATAATCTACTCTACATGATTTGGACACTAAAGAGTGGATCCAAGAGCAGCATCGACACTAGGGCTTATCCAATGAATCTTGCAGCCTAGATCTACTACGTGATAGCAGGTTCTCCCTAATTTCTTTGAAGGATTCAAGCTCTTCCAATGCATCAGATGTCCTACGGGACATAAATGAGCTAGTGCTTCCTGCTTCAATAGATTCGGCCCTTGATGTATGAGACGAGTAGCTAGAATCTCGGAGTGGACGTGCAGACTTCAACAGGTGCACAAGATATCCAACAGCAGCGTCTTGTGATTTATGGGATGAGGAACCTGCCTGATCACCCATTTCTTTTCCACCACTACTCCTGTAAAGTGCATGCAACAGAATCAATTAGATTTACTTAAGCGAAAATATCATTAAATAAATATGCGGTGTGTTTGTTCCTTATATAACACACTGGGTGACCAAGCAAGGAATTCAGTGAGCCTATGCAGAAAAATAACTGTACAGGAATGTTGCAGCAAAGAATGAAAGTAGAAGCCTAAGCATACCCAGGTCGGGAATCTGGATCAACATCATCCACAGCAAAAGGAAAATCTGCATCATCAGTATCATCCTGCATAGACAATCTGCTAGAACTTCTTGAAAAACCATGTCTAGGTGAACCACTAGAGGAGAAGACACCAGAGAATCGGCCAGATTCATCCCTACTGTCTTTAATCTGCAGAGACAAACAAATCAAGGGAAACATACTTAGCAAACTGTACTTTGTAATTTAGAACCATTTATTTTGTAAGATGCGATACACTAATTGTATAATCCTCAGAAATTTCAGGAGCAAGAGCTAACCCACTCTGATCCGGACCTGAAGCAGGGAACTAAATTGCATTGGCTAAAATAGAAGGATGAAGTTTGCAAGAGAAAATAGTAATCAGAATATTAAGGTAATCAACATAATATGGTTATCAAGATGCATTGTAAGCCAAGTCCTAACAAAGGGAGAAAATATCTCATAACCAAGGGAAGAGACATTGCGAACAGAAAAGGTAGACATAAAGAGGCAGATATGAGCATCCTATTTAGTTACTCCCCATACAGAATGTTTTGAATGAATGTCATCCTCTACGTTATTGCATCACACCAAACCAAGCTATGAAGTGAAATGTTATGATAATCATAAGATACAAGTAGATAGAATATTCATCATGCTGTGACATCATTTTAGGAAATCGAAGCTTTATGCTATCCAAACGTATTTGGGACTAAAAGTAAAAGGGTTTTTTTATTGCAGCTATATGTTACCAAAGTTACCAAGAGAGAAATTTGATGGTATTATAATAATATTGTTAAATCATATGGATGTGAAGAGGGAAGGATCAATACACAAAATGATTGGAGTATTTTCAGTACATCTTAGGATTTGTCCAGCTTGCAAGAACGGTGGTCCACACCACAGCAGCTGAGTACATACCCAGAGGGAAAAAACAAATAAACCGGAGCATTTTGGAGGTTTGTCCACACTTGATGGAACAACTGGAAGAATGATCTTCAATACAACACAAGGACCCAGGAGTGACCCTCTTCGTGTTCCAAACCTTTGATGAACTGCAGTGCCAAGATATGCTGTTGTAATTTTGGCTACAGGATCAATCAAGCTTCCAGCCCCAATTATTGTTCTGTTATTATGAAAGGAGTTTGTCTATTTTCACACCTAGTAGCTGTTCTAAACTTCAATCCTTTCCCATAAATGAATGAGGCAAAAAGCAACTCCTGGTATCATCTCTAAGTGGAAAAGGCTATAATATCAGCTGCAATCAGAAGAACTATGATCTCCATACCCTGACAGATGTACTCCTTGAAGACAGAACATTGACATTATGCCTTTTTGGTTGACTACTACACACATCATCATATAAGTACTTATATAGGTATGTGCAACATGCTTAAAGCACCCAAACATCATTACTTTATGGGATTAAGGAGAAGAGCAAGTAATCACCTTGGAACCAGGCAAGTTAGCGTAGAGATCGCCCATCCGGATGCCTTCCACCGGCGTCGTCCTCCTGAATGACCGGTTTGCCTCTGACGGGGACTCCTGCGTCCCTGGCTCCGCTCTTATATTCTTCGGTGAAGGTGGGGGAAACATGAATGCTCTGGTGGGTTCCGACATGTTCCGATAATGTACAGGGCCCCTCCCGCCAGCCGCCTGCGGTATGTTCATCGGCGCAGTCTCGCCGCTAAACCGCGAGTGCAGGTAGCCACCGGTAAAAGTGGGAGGTGAGGGCGTGGGCGACGCGTAATGTGCCGGCGGAGGCGAGAACTTGGCCTGTTGACCCGGCGAGTGCGGCCAGGGCGCAGGCGATGTCCAGCTGTTCGGGCGCCGCGAGGGCGGCGGAAAGGCCGAGCCGGCGTTCTCGGTGAGCGAGGCCGGGAAGGCGCGCATGGGCTCGGCTGCGGGGCTACCGACGTAATCCGTGATGATCGCGGCGGCCGCGAGGGAGGTGACCTCGAAATTGAAGGCGGCGAGGGTGGGGAGGTACTGGACGGAGACGACGAGGCGTCCGAGCTGGGTCTCGACGGGCGCGAAGGTGCGGGTGCGCATGGCGGCCTCCTCGGCCCGGGAGAAGGGCGCGGCGAAGGAGCCGACGCGGTGGCCCATCTCGTAGTTGTACGCCTGGCCGGACGCGGAGAGCATGCGGAACGCGCGGTACGCCGGGAGGACGCGGAGCGCGACGTAGAGCGACCTTAGCAGCGTGATGCAGCGCTTGTACGCGCGGTTGACCGCCACGCCCTCCCCAGCCGGCGGCGAGGGCCAGGGCTCGCACGCAACGGTCCACCGCTCGACGACCGCCTCCGTCCCGCCCCCGCGGGCGAGGAACACGTCCACCACGAGCGGCTCCCGCGGGGACGGCTCCGGCAGGCGCTCCGCCGCGGGCGGCGGCGGCGGCGTGTGGAGCGGCAGGTGGA